>CM054158.1:50046008-50146008 GCA_028751875.1 Rapana venosa | reverse complement strand
ATTGTATTGTATCGTGCTGTGTTGTTGTACTGGATTGCATTGTATTGTATCGTGTTGTGTTGTTGTACTGGATTGCATTGTATTGTATTGTGTTGTTGTACTGGATTGCATTGTATTGTATCGTGTTGTATTGGATTGCATTGTATTGTATCGTGTTGTGTTGTTGTACTGGATTGCATTGTATTGTATCGTGTTGTGTTGTTGTATGGATTGCATTGTAATTGTATCGTGTTGTATTGGATTGCATTGTATTGTATCGTGTTGTGTTGTTGTACTGGATTGCATTGTATTGTATCGTGTTGTGTTGTTGTATTGGATTGCATTGTATTGTATTGTGTTGTTGTACTGGATTGCATTGTATTGTATCGTGTTGTGTTGTTGTACTGGATTGCATTGTATTGTATCGTGTTGTGTTGTTGTACTGGATTGCATTGTATTGTATCGTGTTGTTTGTGTATGGATGCATTGTATTGTATCGTGTTGTGTTGTTGTACTGGATTGCATTGTATTGTATGTGTTGTGTTGTTGTACTGGATTGCATTGTATTGTATCGTGTTGTGTTGTTGTACTGGATTGCATTGTATTGTATCGTGTTGTGTTGTTGTACTGGATTGCATTGTATTGTATCGTGTTGTGTTGTTGTACTGGATTGCATTGTATTGTATCGTGTTGTGTTGTTGTGTACTGGATTGCATTGTATTGTATCGTGTTGTGTTGTTTTGTACTGGATTGCATTGTATTGTATCGTGTTGTGTTGTTGTACTGGATTGCATTGTATTGTATCGTGTTGTGTTGTTGTATGGATTGCATTGTATTGTATCGTGCTGTGTTGTTGTACTGGATTGCATTGTATTGTATCGTGTTGTGTTGTTGTACTGGATTGCATTGTATTGTATTGTGTTGTGTTGCATTGTTTGTTTGGGGTAGGGGGGGGGGGGGGGTTGGTGTGGTGGATTTTGTATTTATTTGGGGAAGGTCGTGGAGGGGGGGGGGGGAAGTGGTTTGTTTATCGTCTAATATCACTTTAAGTGAACGGATGTAAAATCGAAACACACACACACACCACCTCACCTACACCACCCCCACCCTCCACACACACACACACACACACACACACTGCGTGTGTGTTGTGTAATTGATTCGGTTTTGTTTTTTTACTTTCTTGCTGTTTTGGCCTTTTTATGTTCTTTTGTATTACACATAAATATGCTGATCTATTTAGTTTTGTCACTGTTAGTTTTCTGGTTCATTGTACTAGATGAGCTAAATTGTTATTGCTGACGTTAGTACTGCTGGGTGAATTTACATTGCCTGAATTTATTCTTTGATCGAAGGATTAACGTTGCTCTGCCTCAAACCAAAAAGCACATGTACATGTGTGTATATGACCCGGGGAAAGGGAGGGAATGGATGTCTTTGTTATACTTCTTTGATCTGAATCCAATAGCTGTTGGTTATTCTTGTTTTTCTTATATATGAGTATATTATGTGGTGAAGGGGATATGGGTGAGGATGTGTATGTGTATGTAAGTGTTTAAATGATACATCAGTTTTCTCTGTTTATATCCATTTGGTTGTTGTTGTTGTTATTGTTGGTAGTGGTGGGGGTGGGGTTCTGGTTTATATTTGCCTTTTGTTTGTTTTGGGTTTAGGGTGGTTTTCTTGGGGAGGGGGAGGGGATATTTTGGACTCTTTTTCTCGTCTTTTGTTAGTTTTATATTGTTCTTCATTTGTCTTGGCTGTTATTCTTGTCCTATGTTAGTTATTGTCGCTGTTGTTGTTGTGTATGTATATTTGTGTTTGTTTGATTGTTTATTTCCTTGTTGTGGTTGTTCTTGTTGATTCATCCTTTTGTTGTTGTTTTATTCAGTTGTTTGTATGGTTGAAGGTTTGTGTGTACATGTGTGTGTGAGGGGGGGGGGGGGAGGGAAGCAGTTGGTGTGGGTTTTTTATTTTTATTCTGTTTTGTCTTCTTTGTTTGTTTTGGGTTTGTTTTTTTTTATTGTTGCTTGTTTGTTTGTGTTATGACGGATATTTTTTTCAAGATTTTTGAATTATTTGAATTGTATGATCTCATATTTTTCTGGGTTTTTTGTTTTGTTTTAATTCCACATATGCATATGTTATTGGGTTTTTTGTTTGATTTGTATAGTTTACCATAGATTAGGTTTTTTATTCTATGTCTGCATATACATTATCTTTTTTTTCTCGCTTTTTTTTCTTTCTTTAGATAGATGGCTTGATGAAAAAAAAGCAAATGCACTGCTTATTCAATGTACCATCTGAAAATAAAAGTTTGACTTTGACTTGCTTGACACTACAACCCCCCCCCCCCCTCCCAACCCCCCCCCCCCCCCCCCCCCCACATACACCACACCCATCCCATCTCTTAAAGCCCCCTCCCCCCCTCGCCCCCCCCCCCCGCCCCATCCCCCCTCCCTCTCCTCTCGCTCTCCACACACACACACACACACACACACACACACACACAACTCACAGAACATCATGTCTTCCAAGATGGCAGATTTCAAAGACCCCCCCAACCTAAGCTTTAGGGAAAACTACACGTTGATTTTTTTTTTTTTTTTTGTGGTGGTGCTTTGTTTTTTGCCTCTCTAATTATCTGAGATATATTATTATTATTATTATTATTATTAATTATTATTATCATTATTATTATTATTATATGTGTGTTTCTCTAGATTCACCGGGAGAAGAAATCACGAGAGGTCACGCAAAGACTTTGGCAACTGGAAAGAATAATTTACGAGCCGCCCCCCCCCCCCCCCCTCCTCCCCCCCTCCCCCTCCCTCCCCCAAAAAAGGAATACTTCCACCACTATCACCACCTCCACCACCCCTACCCCCCCCCCCCCACCACCACCGCCCCATTCCCATCTCAAGAACGTTGATCCACATCTGTACCTCGCACATACAGTTCTAAGTTACCTACACCCACCCACCCCTTTCCCTCACACAACACACACACACACACACACACACACACACACACACACACACACACACACACTCGTAACAACATTCATTTTCTCCAAGATGGTAGATTTCAAAGACCCCAACCTAAGCTTTCGGGAGAAGTGGCGACTGCATGTGGACCACAAGCGGAGAACAGGGATCGTCACAAAAGGGGAGTATCTTCATGTTATGGGTCCTCTCTTTTATGCCTACACCATCAGTAAGTCGGCTTCCATTCCTGTTTTTGTTTTTCTGTCGTGTGTGTGTGTGGGGGGGGGGGGGGGTGATTGTTTGTGTGTGTGTGTGGGGGTGGGTGGGTGGTGGTGATGTGTGTGTGTGTGTGTGGGGGGGGGGGGGGGGGGTGATTGTGTGTGTGTGTGTGTGTGTGTGGGTGGGGGTGGGTGTCTGTTGTGTGTGGGTGGGTGGTGTGGGTGGGTGGGTGTGATTGTGTGTGTGTGCGTGTTGTGTGTGTTTGTGTGTGTGTGTGTGGTGGGGGGGGAGGTGATTGTGTTGTGTGTGTGTGTGTGTGTGTGTGTGTGTGTGTGTGTGTGTGTGTGTGTGTGTGGGGTGGTGTTGTTGTGTGTGTGTGTTGTGTGTGTGTGTGTTTTGTGTGTGTTGTGTGTGTGTGTGTTGTGTGTGGTTGGTGTTTGTGGGTGGGTGTGGGTGTGTTGTTGGTGTGTGTGTGTGTGTGTGTGTGTGTGTGTTGTGTTTGTGTGTGTGTGTTGTGTGTGTGTGTGTGTGTGTGTGTGTGTTGTGTGTTGTGTGTGGGTGGTGGTGGTGTGTTGTGTGTGTGTGTGTGTGTGTGTCTGTGTGTGGTGCGTGCGTGTGGGGTGTGGTGGTTGTGTGTGTGGTGTGCGTGGTGCGTGCGTGCGTGCGTGGGTGTGCGTTGGCGTGCGTGCGTGCGTGCTGTGGGGTGTGGTGTGTGTGTGTGTGTGTGTGTGTGGTGTGTGTGTGTGTGTGTGTGTGTGTGTGTGTGTGTGAGATTCAGATTCAGATTCAGATTCAGATTCAGAATATTTTATTGCCATTTAAGTCATGTAGACTTATTTGACACAACAAAAACTGTTTGGGTCGGGGGGAGGGGGGGGGGGGGGATAGGTGAGTGTGAGGGGGTGGGAGGGTGAGAAGGGGTGGTAGGGGAAGGTTTTGGGATGGGTGTGTGTGTGGTGGTGGGGGGGGGGGGGGGTTGCGAGAGGGGGTGGAGGGGGGGGGGTTGGGATGGAGTGGGGGTTGGAGGAGGTGTGTATGTGTTTGTGGGGGGAGGGGGGTTGAGAGAGGGGGGGGGGGGGGGTTGGAGGGTGTGTGTGTGTGTGTGTGTGTGTTGTTTGTGTGCGCGCCTGTCTTCGATGTAAAATCCGTTCCCTTAAAGTGATATTAGACAATAATGTGTGTGTGTGTGTGGTGTGTATGTGGGGGGGGGGGGGGGTGGTAATGTGTGGGGGGGGGTGTGTGTGGATGTTGTTCTGTGTGGGTGTGGGTGTGCATGCATGTGTGTGGGCTGTGTGTAATTGTGCGGATGCTGGACATATTGGTGCCGTGCCCACATGAGAGTTTGTGATTTTACTTGGGTGAGTTTGTGACTGGCTCTGATTTGTGGGTGTTTGGGTGCGTGCTGATGTTCGTGATACTGTGTTGTGGTTGGTTTTTTCCGTGATATTATGTTTACATATTTATTGGTTTTATGTATGGCTTGCAACCCGCCAGAATTTCTCTGTCTCTCGGATGATAAAGTTGTTGAATTGAATTGAACTGAAATATGCAGCAACTGCCTCCTAGAGCCAATCTTGTTCCCGACAGGACATCTGAGACAATTTTACGGAAAGAGTTAGGAAATAAGCAGCATCTGTCTCAGAGAATTGGCCAAATGTATTTAGACTGTGAACAGGACACTGCCAGCTCCATTCTGTCCTGTTGTTGTGTTGTTGTTGTTGTTGTTGTTGTTGTTGTAATCTATCATGAACGTCGGTGACCTAATTGCAGGGTCCACAGTCATCATCCCTGTTTCATGATATTCCACCAGGATTTTTTAAAATTATCATTCGTGGATCACAGATAAAATCCTGGATATGTGTGATAAACAAAGTGAACTGAAGAGTGTCAAGTATACATTAGGAGCAGGGGAATACAGAGAGACCAGCAAAAAGATCAAGAAAGACATGAAAAAGGTCAAAGAAGAATAGATTCAGAAACAATGCTCAGATATTGAAGAAAATTTTACCAAGAACAACAGCAGAAGAGCCTATCAAATTGTGAAACAGCTTACACAGCAGAAGCAGGCAAGAGTCAATAACATCAAAGACAAAGACGGGAACTGCCTCACAGAAGAAAAAGATATCATTAGCAGATGGACAAACTACTGTTCAGAGAAAGTCATCTTGAACAGACTAAAGCCAGGGGCAGAAGAGATCATCGGCAAATAACAGGCAGGCTTCCACCCAAACAGAAGTACCACAGAACAAATATTCAGCCTGTGAGTTCTGTGTGAAAAATACAGCCAGCACCAACAGAAACTCTACCACGTCTTCATAGACTTCAAAAAGGCATTCAACTGTGTATGGCATGATGCATTATGGGCCCCAATGAAGAAGTACAACATGGGACAAAAGATCATCCAGACCATCAAAAAGTTCTAGCAAAAGCCACCAGCGCAGTGCTTGTCCAAGGCACGGTTGGAGAATGGTTTCATACCTCAGTGGGAGTCCATCAAGGCTGTCTCCTATCACCAACACTGTTCAGTGTCTTCCTTGAGTGCATGACTGATGCCTTAGAAGATCACACTGGCACAGTCAGTATTGGAGGGTAGACAATCACCAACCTCAGGTTTGTTGATGACATTGATGAACTGGCAGGAAAGAACCAGGAACTAGCCAACCTAGTGTACCACGTGGACAAAACATCCTCTAGATACGGCATGGATTTCAGTGCCAAGAAGACAAAACTCACGACAAACAGTGCTCAGCCAATCACTACCAAGATCACAGTCAGTGGAAAAGAACTTGAGGTTGTAGGTACCTTCAAGTATCTTGGAGCTATTATTAGTTAAGAAGGTTCAAAGGCACTTCACAAACATTACCAGCATTGGTGAAACTCAAGACAATCTGCAAAGACCAAAACATCTCTCTCAGGACCAAGATCAAGCTACTGCATGCACTGGTCATCTCCACATATATGTATGCATGCGAATCCTGGACATTGAATGCAAATCTACAAAGGAGGATCCAGGCTTTGGAGATGAGATGCCTCAGAAGACTCCTTGGCATTTCATTCACAGACCACATTACCAACAAAGAAGTCCAACAAACCATCACCCAACAAGTAAAGCACTTTGAAGATCTACTGAGAAAAGAAGTTCAGATGGTGTGGGCATGTGACAAGATCAGATGGGCTCTCCAAGATCATACTGCAAGGGATAGTGCAGGGAAAGAGAAGGCGAGGCAGGCCGAAGAAGAAATGGGCAGAAAACATCACTGAATGGAAGAGCTTCTCCACAACCCAGGCACTTGCCCACCACTGGCGCAAATGAAGCCAACTGGTGCAACGTTCGTCACTGCAGTGCCCCTATGACCCTGGGAGCAGATGAGATGAGATAATTATTCCTAAACAGCTCACATATCCCATCTGATTGACCACTGTGTTACTTCAGATGAAATTAGATCATTAATCTCTTACATGTTGGTTTTTCCAAAAGTCTCTCTGAATTCGTTTTCTTTTCATGTTTGGCTAGAGCTCTGAGGTTTAAGCAATGGTGAAATTTCGTGACCCGTTTTTAACCCACCATTAAGGTAGCTGCACTCTGACTCCGGGGACTGGTGTGGAATGTGAGGCCTCATGTGGCCTTCCTGGTCTGCAGAGCTGTAAACAAGATGGACAGACATTGGTCACCTTCCATTAAAAAAAAAAGACACTATCACAGTGATACTGCTGGCTAAATTAGTTTTGAAAACCCAACCTAGTACCCTTTCACTAGAGGGCACAAACAATGAGCTCATGAGAGGGACCGAGAACAAGGGAAGAATGGAGAGCCATGATCGTCGATGTCTGCAGGACCAGACCGGACACTTGAAGAAGAAGAAGAAGAAGAAGACCCTTTCACTTGGTTACCCTTCTGTTACATACAGCAGAACTGGTGATTCTTCATGTTGTTGTTTTTTTGTCTCTTTTCCCCAGTCGTGGCCAGCACTTGGATGTTCCTGGACATCTTGCCCACGCTGTATGTGGACGAGTGGGCGGGGTGGCTGCTCCCCCTCCGCCTGCTGCTCCTGGTTCTGGACCTGCAGGTGGCTGGCAACTGGTGCGGCATCCGCTTCGTGGACTCCGAGTACCGCCCAGCCCTGCACGGCACCAAGCCCTCCGACTTCCCTCCAGACTTTGGTCAGCAGCACCAGCTGGGGATCAGGGTGGCGGCGACTCCTGGGGAGAACGGAAACCAACCTGTGCGTGGGGGAGGGATGAAACCTGACCCTGAAGGAAGCAGGAGTTTCCAACCAGGCTCCCTAGACAGTAACTGCGGGAAAAGAATGTCTACCCACTCTGAAAACTCGGATAACGGAGAGGCGGAACTCAGAGCAACGACAGCGAACTCGTGGCAGGGACCGAGTCTTCAGGAAAAACCGGTCTTTCCAGAAATTGCGACGGCCTGACTTTCAGAATGATGGTGGCCACGAGCTTGCCTACGGCTGACGGGGAGATAGAACGCAAGCCTTACCCGTACTGGTCGTGGGCGCCGTGCTTGATGTGCCAGAGGCTGCGGCCCCCGCGCTGTCACCACTGCGTGCTGTGCAGACAGTGCGTGCTGAAGAGGGACCACCACTGCTACTTCACGGGCCGCTGTGTGGGCGTCAACAACACGCGCTTCTTCCTAGCCTTCATGCTCTGGGCCTTCTTCCTCACCTCCTTCGGCACCTACCACTACGCCTACTTCGTGGGCAGGCACATGATGCCGCGCTACCAGCTTCAGCTGTACGACCTCGTCTTCCCCGTGCCCTTCCTCCGCTGCGTTCTGGGCCACGTCAACGTGGGGGTGCTGCCCTTGGTGACAGCCATGTGGTGCGTCTTGGCCTGCAACGTCATCAGCTTCACCATGATGCTGGGATCCCTGCATCTGCTCTTCACAGGCAAGACGTCTTTCGAGAGGGACAACTCCATCAAGGTGACGGACACGCGATCTTTAGGGGGCAAGCTGAGGTCGGTGTTTGGGGAGCACTGGTGGGTCAACCTGCTGGTCCCCACCTACCCCTGGTTCAAACCTCAGGAGGACGCTGTGCTGTGGCCCCACATCAAGCCCTGGTAGCAGCAGCCAGAAGGGGCACTGAACTTGGAGTGGATTCAACTTGAGAGAGATTGGTTTTTGTGTTGGTTGACTTTGGAGAGATTTGGTTGGTTATGGTGTTTTGGTTGAACTTTGGAAGATGTTTTGAGTTGGTTGAAAAAGTGTTTTGAGTGGATTGAATTTGGGATGATTTTGGAGTTGATGGCTTTGAAAAGATTGTTTTTGAAAAATATTTATTTGATGAGAATGTTTTTGATGGTGAACTTTTGGAGATTGTTTTGAGTTGTGACTTTTTAGAGTGTTTTTGGGGATTGACTTTGAGAGATGTTTTGATTTGAAAAACTTTGTAAGTATTTTTTTGAGATTTTTGATTGGTAACTTTGGGTTGTTTGATTGTTGTTTTGAAAGATGTTTTGAGGTTTTTTAGATTCGAGTTGATGGAGTTTGAAATTGAGATATTTTTGAGTTTAATTTGAGAGGTTGTTTTTTGATTGGTTGGAACTTTTGAGAGATTTGGTTTTTGTTTGATGGAATTTGAGGAGTGTTTTAGTTGGCTGAATTGAGATTGTAAGATTTGTTTTGAATTGGTGAACTTGTTTTGGGAGATTGTTTTGTTTGAGAAATTTTTTGAAGTTGTTTGAGCTTAGGGAGAATTGTGTTGTTTTTTAATTGGATTGAATTTGGGAGATTTTTTGGAGTGATTGATTTTGAGTATATTATTAAAGTCGTTATATCTAACAAATTTAAATGTCGTTGATTTCTAGATTCAAAGCTAGTTGATTCATGAAATGCCTTCATTTTGACAAATATGAAAGCTACAGATATTCAAAACTGATTTTACAGAACAAGTTAGCTAAAGCAGATAACACAGCACTGATATGCCTTCTTACAAAACCTCCCTCACAACAGCTTCAATAAATCGGCATACTCAATTCCTCTATCCATGCTGGAAGTATCAGGGTCATTATTGTAAACAACTCAAACATCATCCCACCTTGTAGGGACCATACACAATTACAGCCAATTCATAATCAAAAGAACTGTCCAATAACCTCATATCCATTGCTTACTCAGGGGTCATTATTGAACACATTCCATTCATAGTCTTTGCCACACCCACACCTGCCAGTCGTGCTACTATCAATTACAGCCTATTAGTGCAATTCAAAAGAACCTGTCCACAGATGCAACATCCAAACTTATCACATCTCTCATTCTCTCACGTCTGGACTATTGCAATTCTCTTTTGTCTGGTCTGCCAGCATCATCAATCCACTCCCTTCAACGTATACAAAACTCTGCAGCTCGACTACTCATCAGAAAGAAACAAATCTGAGCACACAACTCCTCTCTTGCAATCTCTCCACTGGCTGCCTGTGCCACAGAGAGTCAACTGTAAGATCAGTACCCTCTGTTTACAGGTTTATGTAAAAGATAAAAGTATTACCATAACCTATGTGGTCATTAGGAAGCGATGTGTCAGAGACCTCAGCTTTTCCAGGGGCCAGCATGTTGAGGGCGGCGCCCATCTCCGCCTCAACGGTCAGATTCCCCCACTTTCAGCTCTTCCCAGCTGCTATCCATTCCATCCTAATTGGTGTTAATTATAGCAGAAACTGACCACACTTGGACTTGGTAAAAGGAAGGGACCCTTGACTGCGTTATGCTGGATTTGTGCTCTGTGCCTCCTCTCCCTCGCTGTGTTACCTTCCCTGACTCTATAGAGAGGATAGGTACCGATTTACAGCTGGATAAACTGTTGCATTCTAGGAAGAAAAAATTCAGCCCCCTATTCTAGCTCTCATTATGGTATCATTAATTCAGTTATTAACTTATGTTTTTAATTATCCAGAATACGGCAAAAGTATATAAGTATATATTATGTATAGATGTAGATAGATAGATAGATAGATAGATAGATAGATAGATAGATAGATAGATCAATCGATTGATAGATCGATCAATAGATAGATAGATAGATAGATAGATAGATAGATAGATAGATAGATAGATAGATAGATAGATATAATATTAATATATGTTATTTTCAAATGCAAGTTTTCATTCTAAACATACCATAAAACTGAATCGTATTCAATAGAACAGCATGGCAATGACATGTAAAACAACAACAAATGGACAACAAAGGTTACCTGCTGTAACACAGATCAACATGGCAACTGGTCAAGACACAAAATCTGATCTATTCATAATAATAATAATAATAATAATGTATGGAATTTATATAGGGCTGAATCTTGTAAAGCAACAAATCAAAGCGCTCAGATGACATGATTTGGGTTTTTTTAATATCGAGGATAATAGAATAAGCACTCAGGTGCTTTTTTTTTACATCTAGTCCCCGTGTGTACGCGGTTTTGTAAATTTTGTCATCTGTTCCCACCAGCACACAATGGCCTACTCTTTCGAAAAGCGGAACAGGATTTAACGTGTGCGCAAGATGTTCTGCATGCGTTCGCACATGGGGCCTCGGTTTATAGTCTCATCTGAAGGACTTTCTATTTACACTGAATGTTAGTCACTGTCTGATGGTCATTTCAATGAGTACGACGGCTAAGAGCTTGCTAAAGGGTATCAGCTTTGGACCATGAATCATTTTTCAGGTGTTGAGTTCACTGCTCTCTCTCTCTCTCTCTCTTTCTCTCTCTCCTCCCTTTATTTATTTCTCTGCGTGAAATTCGGGCTGCTCTCCCCGGGGAGAGCGCGCACGTCGCCACAAGAGCAGCGCCACCCTTTTTTTGTTGTTTTTGTTTTGTCTGCAATTATATTTGTTTCCCTATCAGAGTGGCATTTTTCTACACAATTTTGCCAGGGACAACTCTCTTGTTGCCGTGGGTTCTTTTACTTGCGCTAATATAATTTTGCCTAACACACGGGACCTCGGTTTATCGTCTCATCCGAAAGACTAGCGCCCAGACCACCACCACTCATGGTCTAATGGATGGGAGGGGAAAAAGTTTCTGGTCCCAAAAGGGGATCGAACCACCGCACACATCAGACCCGGACTTTTCGCTGGCACATTTCCACTTCAAAGCAGCTTGTTTTATTGTACAGGCTGCATGCTGGGTATGTTTGTGTTTCCATAGCCCACCAAACGCTGACAAGAACTACCATGATCTTGATGTGTATATCTGCATGTGTATATACACAAAGGGAATTAAGGCACTGGCAGGTCTGCACTTTAAAGTTGACCTGGGAGATGGTAAAACAAAATCCCACCTTTAATTCACCTGACACCGCCAAGATTCAAACCCAGGACTTCTGAACCCACAGGACTGAAGTTTAGAGGAGGTGGAATGAACAGTGGAAATTTTTTTTAAACAGCAGAAAGCTAAGCTGATGACAGCAAAGTTCTGCCGAAGAATGAATCCCATGTCTCTCACTCTTACACACCACACTCACACACACAAAAACACACGCGCACTCACACACACGCATAAACACTCACACACACGCACAAACACTCACACACAAAACACACCGCACACTCACAAACACACACACAAACAAAAACACACGCGCACACAAACACACACAAACACACACAGTGACACACACACACACACACACACATATACACACACAAACACACACAATGAAATTAGCAGGATGGTGTCGACATTCACCTGCCTCACAAGTCAACTGTGAGGTTCTGGGTTCGATTCCCAGCCTTGCCCTTTCTTCCCAGTTTGACGGGAAAATCAAACTGAATGTCAAAGTCTTTCTAAACCAGTCAGACCCGTGTGCTTACAGACTTGTGCACGTCAAAAACAACCCACGACGGTTGAAAATCAGAAAGAGCGGGGAGGTACATCCCAACTGTCCTGGAAAAATGGGCAGGTTCAATTGCCAACAGTATTCCTGAAGTCGGAATGCTGGTACTTAATGGTAGGGGGGGGGGGAAAAAAATTATCGCATACGCAAAAATCTCACCATTGATGAATCTTGGTGCTGTGGACAAGGAACCACACACACACATACACACACACGCACACATACACACAGACACACACAGACACACACACACACACAGACACAAGCACACACACACACACAGACACACACACACACACACACACTGCTCACATCCTTGTATACAAACACTTTGAACACATCCACAACTCTCTTTCAATCATAGGTTTTTCATGTTTATTTTCTCAAGGGCATAAAATGTTATCAATATTCTCAACTGTCGAGACTTGCTCTTTCTTTTAAAAAAAAAAAAAAAATTTTTAAATCCCCCCAAAAAAAGCAAGCAACACAGAAAAACCAACCAACAACACACGAGGATAAGACCAATATCTGATCCAGTAAAAATAACATGGTAGTACAAAAGTTTGACACACTTTTCTGTAATACAACAACAGCGCATCACTGCAACGACAGCAGTACCCAACTTAGTACGCAGGTCTTTTGTCTATCTAACACGCATCAAACAACCAAATTGAAGAGCTGTTCACTTTTATATATATATAAATCTTTTTGACTTCGCTAAACATCAAACCTATAAAGAGCAAAGAAAATTGTCAATCAGATAAAAACAAAATTACAAAACAAAAAAAAGAAAATTGTTAATCATTTCAATAAAGTCATAAGCCACATCTTTAAAAAAAAAAAAAAAGTATCTGTGCTCTGAGGGTTGTTTTTTTGTGTTTCATTTACGTTTTTCTTCATTTTTGAGTCCCCCCCCCCCCCCCCCCCAAAAAAAAGCATTACGGAGACTGTACTGCAACAGGGAAATGAGAAAGAGTTTGGGTTTTTATTTTCAAGATAAAAAGATAGACATAGTCATGTGCCGTTGTTTTTACGAAATATGAGAACAAAAACAGTCCACGTTCACAATAACATTACGGCAAAATACACTGACCGTGAAATGTCCTTGCTGTAGTTAGCTTAAAATGATACAAACAAGAAAATGCCCAATACCAAATGGAACATCTTTTTCATCTTTTTTTTATTTTCTATTTTTACATGGGAAAAGATTTTGATAATTTATAAAAGGTATACTCCCAAAACATATGACAATACTAATGTGTTAATGATTAAAAGGAATCTACGCAAAAGTAAACCGATATCCACTTCCCCACTTTAAAAAAAACCCAACCCTAAACCAACTATAATAAAACCCAACAAATCCACACGCACACAAACACAAAAAGAACGAAAAAGAAATACACGCTACTATCTTCACTTAATCGCTGTGTGTGCATGCATGTTGGCAGTCTCTACCACTTAAAGGGCAAATCTAGCTTCAGTCAAGACATAGCAGGCAAATGGTAATGACCCTAAGCTTCAGTGCAGAATTTAAAACATTTTGCATCAGGGCAACTCAGCACAATTCCAAACTTAAGCGCATTTTGTGTGTGTGTGTGTGTGTGTGTTTGTTTTTGGAGTTCTGAGTTTCACAAATGGTGAGATTTTTTGTGCATACAACCCTTCCCCTCCCTCCACCCTCCCCCCCCCCTGCCCAATTAGGTAGCTGCATTCTGACTTCAGGGATGGTGTCTATACACAACACCTGTGTGCGTGCGTTTTCCAAAAAAAAATGTCCTGTGTTCCTACCGGCACAATATGGCCAACTCTTCCTAAAGGCAGAACAGGTTTTCACGTGTGCACAAAAAGATGTTCCGCAAGCACTCACTCGCATGCTAGGCCTCGGTTTACCGTCTCACTGAAGGACTTTGACATTCAGTTCGATTTTCCTTGTCAAACTGGGAAGAAAGGGGCAAGGCTGGGAATCGAACCCAGGGTTTAAACTTGTTAGGTGAACGTCTTAACTCTCCTGCCACCTTCCTTCCTTCCTGAAAACATGAACTAAGAGTGGTATCCACTGATAACCTTCACAAAGGATATGGAGGACCTTTTTTAATACATTTTTCATAACTGCACATTCCTCTCCAAAAACCAAACTTCTTCACTCTAAAACAAACTGCTATGTTCGCAAAGTCAGATGCGCTGGGCCCGACTTGTCAGGTGCTTAACGGCAGCACAACATATTTTCGCTCATATGACAGACAACAGTAGTTGCTGTCCGAGCGTTCAATGAAGAAAAACAAAAATTGCGAGTTGAATTTCTTTACCTGTAAGCACATTTCATGTTGCGTATCTTAAACCAACCAACAACAACAAAATCAAAAAGGGGAAATAAGTGAGGTGTTTGAAGAAAAGTGCTTTCCAAAACAAAACTTATCTCCCTTCTTCACAGACCATTTCATTATTTTAATTAAAGAAAACAAACAAAAACCACAAAAATTCAATTATTTGCTCAGCAGAAAACAACTTCCATCCAAATTTGACGCTTTTTATGCGTCAAAGAGTATTGCAGAAATTTTTTTTTTTTTTCAAATAAGAACAATAACTTTCACCGTACAGAACTGAACACGAACTGACAATGAAGGATTAAAAGAAAATTTACAGACATGTGTGAATATCGACACCGAATAATAGAACAGTACAACTCTCACCCTACTCACTAAATATACAGAAGAACATTCATTACATAACAAAGAGGAAAAATCCACTTTCATCCTCGCCATTTCAGAGTCAGAGGTGGCTACTATGCCTATTCTACCTAAAATACAGCAATAAAGAAAGAGACAGAAGAGGGGGGGGGAGAACAAAAGGAAATCTACTTTCAAAAACCTACCAAACTGCCCACACAACTTTTACAAGGACACACAGCACCAAAGAGAGAAAATATGAATTATGGTTTATATAAATGGGGCTTTCATCTTTTGGGATACTAGACACACCAAAAAACAAAACGAACCAATTAAAAATACCACTACCGTCTCTTCATGTGATATGGTCAGATTATAAGTAAGAGCTTGGACCCAGACATAAGCTCTTGTCTTTTTTTTTAATGTAAAATTGTTATATTGGGGAGACAGCATAGCTCAGTGGTCAGAGCACTCGCTTAAGGTTAAGCAACATTGAGCATGGTAACCAAGTGGATGGGTGACTCTGCGCGCCTTCGTTTCCATACAGTCCCCCAGTTCACCCAGCTGTAAATGGGTACCTGCCCTCTTTAGGGTCAGGGAAGGTAAAGCAGCGAGGGAGAGGAGATGGGCACTGCCCTCAATATGCTGGATCCTAGAGAAGCTGAGGTCTGACACCTCACTTCCCAACGACTATAGGACTATAATTTCAACATGGTTCATGACTATCTTCTTCTGATAGCCTATTTTGGACAGGGAAAAAAATCCTCTCAGGTCTGAAAAGAAAAAAAATTCCCCCAAAAGTTTGTCTCTCCAAAACAACCAATTTTGCTGCAAGTCAACTGGAGTTTGGTTTGATTATATTAAAGTCCCAGCCAAGCCATCCGATTTCAGGACCTGTAACAATCCACCAACCACCACTTGACACACCAGCCTGAATTTCTTCACCACTCACTCCAACTTGAATTTCTTCACCACTCCAACTTGAATTTCTTCACCACTCCAACTTGAATTTCTTCACCACTCCAACCTGAATTTCATTGACATTCAAAACTTGAATTTTCTTTCGACTGCCTGGACATAGAATAAAATCACTGGTCCCATTGTCAACCCACCCTACTATGACATACATTTGACAAGTCTCTACTTGTACATAGAACATCACTGGTGCTACTGGCACATCTCATTTGACTGTGTAACAGTCAAGTTTTAAGGAAAGATACAAACTTCTATGATTTACATCCACTTCATACAATAATTTCACATGATGTATTTACAATTTTTCATCAAAGCAGTTTTTTTTCTGCTGTTCATGGAAAAGGTTTTATTCGATTATCTTAATACATCTGCGTACTGGTTGCTTTTTTAATTTATTTTTGTTTCTTTTTTGTAGTTGATATTAACGCTGGTCCCTCAGCAAGCAGTTTTCAATATCACCGAATCTTGAGCAGAAATATGTGTGGTGTGTGTGTGTGTGGTGTGTGTATGGTGGGAGGGGGGGACGGGGTGCTATGAGTATAGGTATGTATGTGTGTGCACACATTACTATGTATGTACATACATGGATGTGAATCCAAATTTCCCATGACCTGACTAATTTCAGCTAAATCATCCTCCATTTTTGTAGGACAGCTTCTAAAAGACGTGATAAACATCTTTTCACTACTGTAAGCAACAGCAGGGGATGGGATATCTCAGTGGTCAGAGCACTCGCTTCCCCCCAGCTAAAGTCAAGCAGCATCGAGCGGGGTTACCACTTGGATGGGTGACTGATTGAGCGCCTTGGCTTCAGTACAGTCCCCCAGTTCACCCAGCTGTAAATGGGTACCTGCCTCTTTAGGGTCAGGGAAGGTAAAACAGCAAGGGGGAGGAGATGGGCGCTGCCCTCAATAAGCTGACCCCTAGAGAAGTGAGGTTTCTGATGCCTCGTTCCTCTACGACCACATAGGTTATGAGACACCTTTACCTTTACTTAAGCAACAGTGACAATTCATCCACACTCAGATGCAGTGAATGAATGATCCAGCTTTTACATGGGTTGTTCACCTTACCAAGCGTTAACTTTCTATAACACAAAAAAAAATGCACACCAAAATAAATCAATAAATAATAATTATCTATGATACAACAAGTTTTATCACAAACAACAACGTACAAAACACATGCATGCAAACCAAATTTACACATATCCTCACACGTAGTCATCAAAAAACCAATTATTTCAATTTGAAGTAACAAATACCCTGACTTTCAATCAACAACAAAAAATCAAAGTGAAATCCATGATTGCAAATATGATTTTTACTATATCCTTGCCAAGTGACACCTTCTACATAGTAAATCACCAGCACAAATTCCTTCAAACAGAATATGGATGTGGACACTTTGTGCTAAGTTTGTAAAGTGAACATGTCTATATATACACACATACAGATCACAAGGACGTTTCGATAACATCACACATAGTATTGAGCATGGACAAGTTAAATCTTTCTCACACACCCAGACACAGTACACAACACATTTATAACGATCAGCTCAAAACTCTCTGAGAGGATTTCTGTAACAGCACATCAAGCCATCTCAATGTTGACCAGATTCAAACACAGGCTACTGCTATTGGAAAACAAACCTGTCGTGGAGTGGCCACAACAGAAATGACAATAGCAAAGTCCAGACAGAAGGGAAAACAAGCCCATACTGAGAGGATTTAGGTGGGTATTAGCAAGGCCTGCTGAAGAAGAGTCAAGACCAAAGAAACAGAGGCAGTTCAAAAATATCACACACACAACTTCAAGACATTTGCATGAGACTTTAAACCAGAGGTCCCAGGTGTGAACGCACGCAGAACACCTTGCGCACACGTTAAAACCAATTCTGCCTTTTGGAAGAGTAGGCCCCTGTGTGCCAGAGGGAACGGATGACAAAATGTACAAAACCAGGGAGACTGGATGTGAGAAAAGCACACGAGTGCTTATTCCAGTTTTCTCGAATGAATAATTTTTGTTTCAAGTTGGAAAGGACTCATATTTTATATAGTTTCTGGATATAAAAAAAAAACAAAAAAAACACCACCAGCTTGTCTTGCAACTACCCAACTTAGGCTGCTCTTCTGTATTCTCACCATGACTAACTTTACCAATGCCGAAACTTCAATGTAAATAAGACTGTGATAATACGGTTACATTTGAAAATGCCCTCTTTCTCACAGACAGTAACGATATAGGCAGTACCCTGAAGTTTTGTTTTCAAATAATCAAATTCAATTTTTTTAGACTGAAAGAAAACTTGGCTACTAGCGAACATGCTACCGTTTCCTTGGTTTGATATAGATTATTTAGTCATAAGCATTACGTCTGCCATACATCCTAAAGCATTTTTTTTCCTCCAAAATGTCAGAGTGAAAAAGAACTTTGAATTCTTCAGCTTATCGTCCTTCCACTCAATAGTGATAACAGGTGAACTTTGAATGGTTGTCACTCAAATGTCATTTGAAATATCTTTGTTAGGATTTTAATTTTTGTTCTTCACCTAAAAAAATAAATAAATAAATAAATTTAAACTTTAAAAACACAAAAGTCGTAATGTCTCTTGGAAAACTTGTTTTCCCTAAAAAGAAACACACAAAAAACCCACACAACAACAAAACCATTATGGCAATGTATCGCAATAAAAATGATGTGCTTTGATCTTGACACTTACTAAACTACAACAACACAAAATAGCTTAAGTAGCACTGCTTGAAAAAAAAAAACACTACAGTAACTGGACTCAGGCCTAACCTCAGTTATATATTCTCTCTCTCTCTCTCCTCTCTCTCTCTCTCTCTCTCTCTCTCTGTCTCTTACACATACACACACACAATTAACTAAAATAACTGGAGTCATGGCCTAATCTCAGTCATCTCTCTCTCTCTCTCTCTCTCCTCACACCTCTTCGATCTCTCATCTCTCCTCTCTCTCTCTCTCTTCTCTCTCTCTCTCTCTCTCTCCTCACTCACTCACTCACACTCACTCACTGACACACACACACACACTCAAACACACACATACACACACACATATGTACCCACAAGCGCTATCAATATCCATTCACTACTTTATTTCATGGGGAAAAGACCTGGCAAAAACCAACAAATCTGGCTGGGCAGGCAGAACAAGCAGACACAGCTCAGTGTCCACATGCACTTCACCCGTCAACACAAAGACGCTATTGCCGAGTGGTTAAGACCCACTTCAACCCCCTAGGTCCATCAAGACTCGCAGGTTCAAATCTTAGAGCAGAGTCTGGTGAATTAAGGGTGAGGGCATTTTTACAAACCTCCCAGGTCAACTTCAAGCGCAGACCTGCCAGTGCCCTAATTCCTTTCGTGTACATATACACATGCAGAAGATCAAACATGTACGTCACAGGTTCTGCAATTCGTGACAGGTTTGGTGGGTTACAGAAACACAAACATACCAAGCATGCATCTTTAACAGTCAGATTGCGGCTGGCATCATGGGGGGCAAAAACGGTCGCACACACACACAAAAAATCTCACCATTGATGAACCTCGGAGCTCTAGCCAAGAGACGAAAAAAGTCAATATGCTCACTAGCCATCTTCTGCACTGAAACTGCGGTTTCTCACCGACAGAAAAACAACCCTTCCAGCATAGAGCAGCGATGCACGCTTACCATTTCCATGAGAAAAAAAACTCTGACTTTTCTTGAATGGTGGATGATAAACGAGACACATTATCTCTTCACGCGCATACATCTCGACAGACATGCAAAGAGAATATGAAGACTGCCTGGATTGATACCGATGAGAAAGAAAGGACAATATTTCAAGGATAGGGCGATTGATAAACCAGTATGGAGAGCAAGTTCTGGGGCACTGGAGAATGAGGAGTAAAGAATTTTGTAAAGATCAAGCAAAGAAGGTTAATTTTTCAAAAATCTGTAATTGTGTGAAACGCTTTCAAACCAATCTATAAAAACACGAAATGCTACGGAAACTTACAGCATGCTTTTTATATATCTCCCGTTTTTCTGCTTCGTACAAGCAACAACAAAAAAAGACACAAAATGTTAGTTCTTGCTTCTTTCAGCAAACCACAAAAGAAACACCTATTAAAAAAAATAACCATAACACAACATTATACGTGCACAGGCACGCAGTACTAAAACAACTTATTGCACAATCATGGTTTTAGCAGCAATATCAAAAATAAATTGCACAAGAATCGAAATCGTGGGATGGCACAAGAAGCTGAGTACAGTCAAATGAAAAAAAAAAAAAAACCTCCACAGAATTATTGAACACAAGCCCTGGGCAACCAACCCTTCACTTATTCTTCTCTCTGTTACATCTAAACTTTTCCTCAAGACCAGTATGAAAAACGGTCTTTTTTTTTTTCCTATGTGTCATTTCATTATGATCGGTTTCACAGCTGTAACTAAAACTTTTCCTCAAAACCAGTATGAAAAACTACCTCTTTTCTTTCCATTATGTCATTTTGTTACGGATGATTATCTGTTTCAGAGCTATAACCAAAACTTTCCTCGAGAACAGTATGACAAAACTGCCTCTTTTCTTTCCATTATTGCGCTTTGTTATGGAAGATTATTTTGTTTCAAAGACCATACCATAACCTTTTCAAAGTTGATTTTAACTTGGCCTCGCCACAAAAATAGCCACAGTGAAACGGATCCCTAACCTTTGGTTATAGTTATGCAAATTTTAAAAAAATAAATAAATAAATAAAAAGAGAGATTTACACAGTGATCTAATCTATGGACATGTTTGCTGCACTTGCACTATTTCCGTAACCCTTGCACTACTAGATATAATCATTGTTTCTCACAGACATAGCACCTAAAATGAAGAATTTTTAGCCACAGCTACCTTTGTTCCGTTTTAGGGTTTTTACATGCTTACGAATAACACTGGATAGGTAAACCTATACATTTTTTCAAAAGTAGAGACAATGTAGAATGTGATACAAATAACAAAAAAGACATAACCTAGTATGCAGCTCGAGATATCCCACACAATTGTACTGAACAAACTCTGCAGACAGGCAAGGCCCCCCCCCCCCCACCTCTTCGTCAACTGTTCATGGCAGAGACACAAAACAGAATGAACAACAAGACAAAGCCCACACGCATGGTAGTGTTGAGATTTTTTTTTAAATCTACTTCAATCGCCATCATTACTTTCCTCACGAGCCTATCACTTCCAACAACTGACTCCTCGATGGTGTCAACAACATTCCTCTCGAAATCATCGTCACTCCCAGTAATGCTACATCACATGGAGGAATGGAAGTTCAACAGGTGAAAGACGACCAGATGAAAACGAGGCAGTTTTTCTGAAGGCTACTGATGATAGTCGATTGATGTCGAACCTGACGTATTCAAAACCATGATCGTGGCTCATTGCAGTTTTACCACAAAGCCATGATCACGGCTCATTGCAGTTTACCACAAAGCCGTGATCACGGCTTGTTAACGTTTGTACAAAGCCATTATCATGGCTCATTGTAGTTTACCACAAAGCCATGAACCACAGCAATGTTCAATGAAGTCAGAAACAAATGATCTGAAACCCGAATTTTTCAGCACACTTTGTAAAATGTTCCCATCTACCTTGCAAAGTCAAAGATGGAGAAAATAGGATGCCTCCACCTCCAGTAACAACCACAGCCAAGTCAATCCGACTGGAAACGGATGGATGCAAGCAAGCGCTTCTCTGGCTGAAAATTTTGCTTTTTTTTTCACAACGTGGTATTTTTCGTGCTGAACAGCGATGGCCAGGGGTCAAACCTTCATGTCTCGACTGTTCATAATGTGGCACACAGCGCGCAAATCCAGCATAACTCAGTCAAGGGCCCAGTGCTAAAATTAACCCCTTTCTTTTTACCAACTATGGTCAGTTTCTGCTATAATAACAATGATAATAAATGGAATTTATATAGCGTTATATATCGCAAAAACACGCACCATCTGGGATGGGATAGATTGCAGCTGAGAGTAGCTGGAAGTGGAGCAAACTGACTGACAGCTGCGGGCATCAAGTAGGATACAGACAGACGCCTGGGTTACAACTAGAGACAGACCATTTCCTAGCAGCGAGCAAGCTTTGTGACGGTTTTGATCGATTTCATCAAGTTTCACATTTCACCAGACAACTTTTTTTCACTTGCAATGACCACAAACATACTCTTCAGGGCTACTTACTTGATTTGTGCGAAACAAGTATAAAGTAGTTGCATCCTACAAAAATGGACTCCCATCTCTTGCTTGATCATAATACTTGCTAATCAGAAGATTTCTTGAACAAGAAAAACTCGTCTGTTTTTTGAAACTAAAGTATATTTCTTCTTCTTCTCCATCTTTTAACCCTGAGGTCTTACAGAATGAATTCAACTACCTTTAACATGATAACTGCAACAATCTGACCTCACACGCACGCAAGCTTTTTACACCTACAATAATTAAACCAAACAGCATTACTCATTTCAGTGAACAACTTTCAAGCAATTTGTGTTCATACAGCTTGGTTTAAAAAACCCTATGTCACCGAGTTCAAATACATCTCTGATCTTTTTTACAATATGGTTTAGATTCTGAACTTTAAACCTCGTTAAAAAACAAACGAAAATCACCATTCCTCTCACTACTGCCTCAAGACCAACAATTATTCATTTGCAATTTTCTTCGCTTTTTATTCCCTGAAATCTTTCTGTACATATCTGTCAGGACATTCCTCCAACACAATCCAATCAACCAATTGACAAAACTATTTCCTGACATTTTTTTTATAAACCAGGCCTGGGATATCCTTTCAAGCATCGTCTAAATCAATCACAGACTTAATACATATCTTCACCGTTACTGTCAAAATACAAATCACAAAACAAACAAAAATACAATACAGTAATACATCACATCACAAACTTGATCACTCTCAAAGATTCACCTCTAAATCTCCACAGATAACATTCAAAAACATTGTTAATAACAAACACATACATTGGTTAAAAAAAAAAAACCAACAACAACAAACAAACAAAAAAACCAGAGGAAGACTTTTAACCAACAAAAAACAAAAAAAGAGAGAGAGAAAGAGAAAAACAAAAAAAAGGTTATGAATACAGAAATATCACACGTACAATGTCTTGCTTGTTCTCTTCTCTTCTCTTCCTCTCTCTCTCTCTTTTCACACAGTACTGACAACAACAGACAGGGTTTTTTGTCAAAACACGCATATGGTTGCCAGGAACAGAAGGGTTCACTTCACTATCCTCACTTTACTGCGGGCAAAAATGGTTTGTACACAACCTTGAAAGCACATACCGCTCACATGCATGCATTCTCACACACACGCATGCACGCACAGGCTGATCCTGCTCGCATTCGCTCACGCACACGTATGCACTCAGAGAAGCCGCTGTGTAGGAGGAACACATACCTGCCCATAGAAATGTATACACCATACTCGTGAGTGCATGCACCCCATTTGTGCACCGTCCCATACGCGTAATTATGTCTGCATGAACACATTCACATATCACATCTCTAAAACACAAACACACACACACGCATCCATGCGCGCATGCACATGCACGCATGCGCACACGCATACATATAAACACTCACACGCACACACTGTCATGCAAAATGTGATTCCACAATCCTGGAGACACATTCTCAACTCTAACCTCCACCCTACAATATTTACACACACACACACACACACACACACACACACACACACACACACACACACACAGCTCCTCCCTTCCCTTCACTACCATACCCCCACCCCCTCCCCACCACCCCTCACCCCCTTTCCCCACACAAACTCCCAACAACAACAACGATAACCAACAACAAGGACGCCTACACTCTCACCAGTCTCCAGTCATGGCCTAGCACATTCACCACTACCCACAATCATCACTGTCAGTTGTCCCCGGCCTCCATACTGTTCTGTTGAGGGCTTTCCTCCTTCTCCTTGCCGCCTCCCGATGACGACGTCGTCATTGCTGACGACGACGGCGGTGGTGGCGCTGGCGGCTGTGCTAACATGGACTGGGATGGGGCGCTCCCTTCCATGCCGGCAGGGGGGTTAACTGGGTGATGGTGCTGCAGGGCCTGCTGGTAGTTCTTCCTCTGCTTGTCCGCCTTGCGGAAGATGATGATTTCCTGAGGTCGGCATGAATTATGTATGAATATAAAAAATGTCATAGATAATAATATAATAATAATAATGTATGGAATTTATATAGCGCTGAATCTTGTAAAGCTACAATAGATGATTTCCTGAGGTCGGCATGAATTATGTATAACTATCAAAAATGTCAGAGATAATAATAATAATAATGTATGGAATTTATATAGCGCTGAATCTTGTAAAGCTACAATAGATGATTTCCTGAGGTCGGCATGAATTATGTATGACTATCAAAAATGTCAGAGATAATAATAATAATAATGTATGGAATTTATATAGCGCTGAATCTTGTAAAGCTACAATAGATGATTTGCTGAGGTCGACATGAATTATGTATGACTATCAAAATTGTCAGAGATAATAATAATAATAATGTATGGAATTTATATAGCGCTGAATCTTGTAAAGCTACAATAGATGATTTCCTGAGGTCGGCATGAATTATGTATGACTATCAAAAATGTCATAGATAATAATAATAATAATAATAATGTATGGAATTTATATAGCGCTGAATCTTGTAAAGCTACAATAGATGATTTCCTGAGGTCGGCATGAATTATGTATAACTATCAAAAATGTCAGAGATAATAATAATAATAATGTATGGAATTTATATAGCGCTGAATCTTGTAAAGCTACAATAGATGATTTCCTGAGGTCGGCATGAATTATGTATGACTATCAAAAATGTCATGGATGATTTCCTGAGGTCGGCATGAATTATGTACGAATATCAAAAAATGTCATGGATGATTTGCTGAGGTCAGCATGAATATTAAAAATGTCAAGAGATGATTTCCTGAGTTCGGCATGAATATGTATGAATATCAAAAATTGTCAGAGATGATTTCTTGAGGTCGGCATGAATTATGTATGAATATCAAAATTGTCAGAGATGATTTGCTGAGGTCAGCATGAATATTAAAAATGTCAGAGATGATTTCCTGAGGTCGGCATGAATTATGTATGAATATCAAAAAATGTCATCGATGATTTCCTGCGGTCGGCATGAATTATGTATGAATATCAAAAATTGTCATCGATGATTTGCTGAGGTCGGCATGAATTATGTATAAATATCAAATATGTCAGAGATGGTTTCCTGAGATTCACATGAATATGTATCAATATAAAAAAATGTCAGACAATTTGCTGAAATCAGCATGAATACGTATATTTTTTTTTTTAATGTATGAATATTTTTTTAAATGTCATCGATGATTTCCTGAGGTCGGCATGAATTATGTATGAATATTAAAAATGTCATAGATGATTTGCTGAGGTCGGCATGAATTATGTATGAATATCAAAAATTGTCATCGATGATTTGCTCAGGTCGGCATGAATTATGTATGAATATCAAAAAATGTCATAGATGGTTTCCTGAGATTAACATGAATATGTATCAATATCAAAAAATGGCAGACGATTTGCTGAAATCAGCATGAATACATATAATTTTTTTTTTAATGTATGAATATTTTTTTAAATGTCATAGATGATTTCCTGAGGTCGGCATGAATTATGTATGAATATCAAAAAATGTCAGAGATGATTTGCTGAGGTCGGCATGAATTATGTATGAATATCAAAAATGTCAGAGATGATTTCCTGAGGTCGGCATGAATTATGTATGACTATCAAAAATGTCATGGATGATTTGCTGAGGTCGGCATGAATTATGTATGAATATCAAAAATGTCATAGATGATTTCCTGAGGTCAGCATGATTATGTATAAATTATAATATTAAAAAATGTTATAGATGATTTGCTGAGGTCGGCATGAATTATGTATGAATATCAAAAAATGTCATCGATGATTTCCTGAGGTCAGCATGAATTATGTACGAATATAAAAAATGTCATAGATGATTTGCTGAGAATACCATGAATATGTATGAATATCAGAAATGTCATAGATGATTTGCTGAGAATAACATGAATATGTATGAATATCAAAAAATGTCAGAGATGATTTCCTGAGGTCAGCAAGAATTATGTATGAATATCAAAAAATGTCATAGATGATTTCCTGAGGTCGGCATGAATTATGTATGAATATAAAAAATGTCAGATGATTTGCTGAGAATAACATGAATATGTATGAATATCAAAAATATCAGATGATTTCCTGAGGTCGGCATGAATAATGTATGAATATCAAAAATGTCAGAGATGATTTGCTGAGGTCGGAATTCCAACCACTGACCTGCTGTTTGAAAGTCCGTATTTCTGATCCGCACAAGTTGAGGTATACTGACGGAAGAACTTCTTGTGATGTCCGCTGAGGCGTCATGCATGTAGCAGCTCAGAAAGTCGATGGGATCGATTCGCTGAGTCCATGAATTATTATGACTACTCAAAAATCCTGGTCTGGATGACGTTGGGGTCCCACACGACGCTTCAAATGACCGCCAATGGTTTGTCTGGGCTGCTTTCGAGTTTGTTGTACAGTGAGAGCCGGTCCACTCCTTGATGTTAATATAAACAGCTTTTTGCTGGGTCGCCTGCCTCTGCTCTTCCAACACATTCCCTGCAGGACTGTCTTTGACAGTGATATGCCTTGTTGTGTGGCCAAACCATTTCAGTTTCCTCCGTTTGACTGTATCCAGTAATGGTTCTTGTTTGCCAGCCAGTGCCTTGATCTGCTGCCAGACGTAGTCATTGGTTTTACGGTCTCTGTAGGTGATGTTCAGGATCCGCCTGAGGCACTTCATCTCAAAGGCTTGAATTCGACGTTCTAGATCGGCAGTAAGTGTCCATGCTTCACAGCTGTACAAGGCAATGGATGTGACGAGTGCCTTGTAGAGTCTGACCTTAGTGTGGGTTCTGATGTTATGGTTTCTCCACACTTTCGCCAGCTTAGTCATGGAGGAGAGTGCCACAGCAAGTCTGATCTTCACCTCTTGTGTGCTCGTACCTTCTTTGGTGATAGTAATAATAATAATAATAATAATGTATGGAATTTATATAGCGCTGAATCTTGTAAAGCAACAAATCAAAGCGCGATACCACACACACACAAAGACACAAGATTCAAGATTCAAGTCCTTTCACCCCTTTTGGGGTATGGAGGATTACAAACAAACTGAACAGGAGAATAAACCTAACAGCAATACACACCCAAAATATAATAGGAATACTAACAGTTAACTGAAAAGCAAGAGTTCATCGCATAATGATAAGCAAACAGTATTAATGGCTCCATACTATTTTTAAGTATACGCATTTCTTTAAAAGGCATAATCTACACATATGAAAGACCATTGACATTTCAAGGAATACCTGCAAATCTTATGAATTTTGAGAGCGACATGAGGACTTTTCGAGATTTGCATTTCATTAGCCTACAAAAAATATAACTGGACATGGGTTGAAGAAAATGTCGGGGAATAACATCTTGTCGTAAATGTTTGAAGTGGGGACATTCCATGATAAAATGAAATTCATCCCCTAAAACAGACATATTGCATTTTGAACATATTCTTTCTCCCCCTGGTATATTATGGAAACGTCCAACCTCAATAGGAAGCTTGTGACAGCTACAACAAAACTTCATAAAAGCATAAACATATACATCTGGTAGACAAGTTATATATTTTTCCATACCAAAACCGATCTTATAGTTTTTTATAATAAAGGCATCTACTATTACTCCACAGCTCAGTTCTCCATTCATTAACAAAATGTTCTATTAAGAAGGCTTTGATATATGAACTTGTAGAATGAATACTTAAACAAAACTGTCTCTCCCACAGTCAAATCTGCTTTGTACTAAAATATGTTTTTGTACTAAAATATTTTTTTATCTTATTTAGCCATGATGATTGAATCAAAGATTTGTCATGTAAATCTTCCATCATCTGATAAACATTTGAGGATAGCACACACACAAAAGCACACAACAGAACACACACAACAGAACACACACACAACAACTACACACACACATAACACACACACACACACACACACACAACCACACACACACACACACACACCACACAACACACACACACCAGTGCCATCATTATCTGCAGCGTGCTATTGTCATCTACAGTATTAAACACCAAACTACTTCATCTTTGTTGTCAAACACTCAGACAGCAACCAGTGTTGTCTGTTATATAAGCAAAAATGCATCTCACAGCCGTTAAGCACCTGACAAGTCGGGCCCAGCACAACCAGCTACAGCACAAGAGAGAATTGCTATCTTTCAAGTCTTTCTGAAGAAAAACAAAAAGCAGGAAAATGGACCAAGAAGGCAGAAAATAGACAAGAAGGAGGTGACAGGAAGAAAAAGGAACAAGGCAGAAACAAAGTGAGTGATAGAAAAAGAGGAAATTTCTATCATAGAATTTCCAGAAGGTGGGGATGCTATTTAGAAAATAGACAAGGAGGTGACAGGAAGAAAAAGGAACAAGGCAGAAATAAATAATGCTAGAAAAGAGGAAATTTCTATCACAGAATTTCCAGAAGGTGGGGATGCTACTTATACTGACAGATCCCCCCAGTCTGAATGCAGCTACCTAAATGGGGAGGGAGGGGGGGATTGGTCGCATACGCAAAACTCACACCTTTAGTAAATTGCAGAGCTCTAGCTGAGAAACAAACATTAAAAAAAAGAATAAATAAATAAAATCCCACACCAAACTAGAGGTGGGATAGCTTATTTATTTAGTTTTATTTATTTGATTCTATTCTTTCGAGGATAATGGAATAAGCACTTGTGTGCTTTTTTTCATCCAGTCCCCGTATGTATGCGGTTTTGTAAATTTTGTCATCCGTTCCCACCGGCACACAATGGCCTACTCTTCCAAAAAGCCGAACGGGTTTTAACGTGTGTGCAAGATGTTCTGTGTGCATTTGCACACGGGGCCTCGGTTTATAGTCTCATCCGAAGGACTTTTGGGGAGAGTGGAGTCAGCACTGATGTTAACTCCAGAGGAAAAATCACCTTGAACGAGAATCGAACCCAGGTCAGCAGATCATGAATTCATCACTCTAACCACCAGGCTATCCTGTCCCGACCCCCCCCCCCCCCCCCCCTTCCTTAGCGGTTAAGAACACTGCACTTGTGCTCTGACGGTCCGGGATCGATCCATCAAGGAGGCGCCCATTTTGGGAGAGTTTACCCTGGAGTTAACATCAGCACTGACTCCACTCCCGCCAAAAGTCTGTCAGATCAGACCGAACACCTAGGTACCGTGTGTGAACGCACTCAGAACACTTTGCGCACACGTTAAAAACCTGTTCAGCCTTTTGGAAGAGTTTGCCATTCCGTGCCGGTAGGAATGGATGACAAAGTTTGAAACATGCCCGGTAGGAATGGATGACAAAGTTTGAAACATGCCCGGTAGGAATGGATGACAAAGTTTGAAACATGCCCGGTAGGAATGGATGACAAAGTTTGAAACATGCATGCACACACACGTGTTGTGTTCAGACACATCCCCAAAGCCGGGATGCAGCTATCTTAAAGTATAGTATGTTCTTTCGAGCCAGAAGGCCCATAGAGCCGGAGCTTATCACGGTTTCTGTAGCGTTAAGCGAACTGATGGTTTTTCACCACCCCTGTGACAGGACACTAGTCTGTCGCCAGATACTTCCCCAGCAGAGCTGGTACCCACTTGTACACCTGGGTGGAGTGAGGAAAATAGGAGTAAAGTGTCTTTCCCAAGGACACAACACCGAGCCGAGCGGGGATCGAACCCGCGACCTCTGGATCACGAGTTGACCGCCTAAACCACTCGACCACGGTGCCTCCCTAGCTACCTTAAAGGCGGGTTAAAAACGGTCACTCACGACGCAAAATCTCACTACTGATGAACCTCCGAGTTCTGGACAAGGATCAAAATAAATAAATAAATGAATAATGATAAAACGTGAAAGACATTACACAGCAGAGCCCGCAGGGATGGTCGTGACATTTAGCTTTCATGTACACGCAACACATCCAACAACAACAAAAACAACAAAAACGTCTGCAGGTCCTCTCTCCTCACCTCTGACCGGAGCGCCATCCATGATTTCGTACTTGGCTATCGTTTCACTCTCGTTGAATGTGTTGGGCCCTGCAGAAACAGGATTCAGATTAGTTCATGGTTTTGGTGGGGTTTTTTCAGTGAGGCTGCTATGAGATGAGATGAGATGAGATGATAATAATAATAATAATAATAATTTAAATAATAATAATGATGATGATGATGATGATGATGATAATAATAATAATAATAATAATAATAAATGGAATTTATATAGCTGAGATGAGATGAGAGACAGACAGACAGAGACAGAGACAGACAGACAGAGAGGGGTCAAGAGGGAGGGAGGGAGAGAGAATGAGTGAGAGACAGAGACAGAGAGACAGAGGGTGGAGGCGCAAGGGAGGGAGGGGGGAGAGAGAGAGAGATAGACAGACAGACACAGAGACAGAGAGAACTTGAACTCGAATACTTTAATGAGAGACAGATGCATATGTGTGTGTGTGTGTGTATGCCCTATATGAATGTAAGCATTATTCATGTTCTCAGGCACACATTAACTATTTTTCACAAATGTCTGCATGCTTATGCAAATGTGAGCTGGTCCATGTATATATTAAAGACACTGAAAGGGGAAAAAATGTTGAGAAGACACAATGACTAATCCTAGCTAGAAATCGTCCATAGAATGTGAGGACACATTGGGAAGTTTTCTTTTCTCGTACTATCAACACAAAGTTTTCATCATATGTCATTCTATAAACTTTTTGATCATATGTCATTCATAAAATAAAGTTTTTGATCATATTGTCATTCTATAAAATAAAGCTTTTTATCATGTCATTCTATAAAATAAAGTTTTTCATTATGTGTCATTCTATAAAATAAACTATGAAATCTGTTACAACTATGACAGGTAACAACTACATTCGCATGAATTTATAATATCATTCAAAATGTATTCATATCTTATTATGAATATATGAATTATTTATATCAATATGAATAACTAAACTAATGGAGGCAAAGAACGAAAACCACAACACCAAATGCCATTAAAACCAAAACTCACAATCAAAATCAAGATGAAAGTAGCAGTAACACTGCTTTTAAAAAGCACATCAGCATGCAACCAAATGACCAGAACAATAACTACTGAACTTCTTTGTCCTCATATTCTTACTAGACAAAACTCACGTGGACATGATACATTGCTAAGATTTCTTTGTGTGAGCCTGAGGGCATACAAGTACTTTGAGAGAGAGAAAGAGATCAAGAGAGAGTCACAGAGAAAGAGAGAGGGAGGGGGGAGAGAGAGAGAAAGAAAGAGAGAGTGAGACACTTTGACGCTTTGACCAATTTATTGTCATTGCCCAAAGAGGCCTATTGACAAGGGCGGTTATACACGACTTTCTTTTGTAAATACAAATACATACAAGAAAAATCACATGATGCATTTAACGTAATGAAAACCAAAAAACAAACAAACCCAAAAGAGCTCTCTATAAATGGATACGACTTTTGTGTGTATGTGTGTGTGTGTTGTGTTGTGTGTGTTTTGTGTGTGTGTGTGTGTGTGTGTGTGTGTGTGTGTGTGTGTGTGTGTGTGTGTGTGTGTGTGTGTGTGTGAGAACATGTGTGTGTGTGAACATGTGTGTGTGTGTGCCGTGCATGCCAGTGTGAGTGTGTGTACTCACACCAAACGATTTTAGACCCGCTCAAACTTCCCACTTACTCAATCTGAACATCAAATGACAGATAATAATTCCAAACATGATTTTGACATCATGCCAACAGTAATACCAAGGAAGTAAACACACTGTTTACGTGCCTCTATGACTATACATCACGGGTGTGTATACAAACGTGTACACAAACTTTTCATACATACAATCTTCAAGTCATGATGACCACTGGACATTCCAGATTTGTGGTAACAATGCTGACAGTGATGATCATTTACAAAAAAGTAAAGATGTATATTCTGAATATATTGTTTTCCCTTGCGTTTTCTAGTCATTAAAAACGAATGCTTCAACTTATACAGCTTTCCTGGTTAACACTATCCCTACGATAAGGGAGAGAACCCCTCTTTCCCAGTACACGTGCACTGTGCACATTTGTATGCTGCTGTAACCCAGTAGTGGGTGATAGGGAGGGAAGGAATAGTAGATAGTTGGTTACCCTATAACAGGTTACCTGCAGGGAAAAGGTTAAGTTATGTGGTAAGTCTTCACACCTTTGATCATCATGTATTCCCACATGCTCTTTTTTTTTTCCAACCCACCAAAGCAGCGAGGGAGAGGAGATGGACGCCACCGCCCTCAATATGCTGGCCCCTAGAGAAGTGAGGTCTCTGACGCCTCACTCTCCTATGACCTTATAGGTTATGGGACACTTTTACCTTTTTACCCAAGATCAGCCTATTAAAAAAAACCTCACGGAGTTAAAAATAAAGACTCTCACCTAAAAAAAAATTTTTAAACCCTATATATTTTGTTCTGCCTGCATCCACAAGCTTTTCAGTCTTATCACAAACCTCTGTGTGTGCATGCTAGGTGTGTGTTGTGTGCCTATGTGTGTGGTGTTGGGTTTGGCGAGGGGGTTCCCAAAAAACTAAATTTTGTACTAACCAGAGCTACACCACCCAACAACTAGATTTACACACACAAAAAATAGGGGGAAATAAAAGGATATGGGCTAATACTACAAAAAGCTGAATCAGTGTTTGAACTGTTTTACACCCAGCATGTAGTCCCAAACTACCCACCACCCACCCCTGAAACACCTCACCTCACCCTCTCACTCCTATTCCCCCTCCCTCACCTCTGAAATTATTCAAACTTCGTTTTACAGACCTCAGTTTTCACGACAACCTAAACTCCTTACATCTACCCCCACCCCCTACCTTCCAAGCAACCTTTATCCCTTCTCCTCCTCCCCCACCTCTCTCATATCTATTTTCTTTACATTACCCTCATCATCATCATTATTTGTTATTCTAATCTCCTTCCATACTTCAACTTGCACTAAAGAAAGACACGACTCCTGCTGCTGGTGATGAGATAAGATAGCTGTGCCGATGTGCCTTGTTAAGGTACGTCAATCAAACTTGGGTGAGAGGGTGGTGCGGTCAGTCAGTCAGTCAGTCAGTGCGTGAGTGAGTGAATACCTGTGCCTGTGGATTCTCGCCTTATCACCTGCAGTTCCATGTATCTGATCTTAATGCGCACCAGCAGGAAATAAATCTTGCCCACTATCACGTCCTTAAGATGATACCTGCAAGCCAAGGGCACGGGAACCTGCCGTTACTGCCGTTTCCACGTTTGACACGTCACAATTAGACAACACACACAAACACTACCACATAATGGGGGGGGAAGAAAACGTACGAACACATATATGGCAAATAAAAATAAGCCCAAATATATATATATGCACACAAACAATTTATACAGAGAAAAACACCATAAGGAAAGAGATAATTCAAAACATTAAAACCCACAACAACAAAATCAACACAATAACCATAACACCATCCATAAACTCATTTCAAAGGGGATGAAAAACTCAACAGTTTCCCCACATGCAAAACATATTAATGAAAATAATAAATAAGAATTTTTCAAGACATCACCTGTGCACTAAAACCTGCTAAAACACATTCTAACAGCATGCGCACCAAATCAACAGTATGTAAAAGAAAAAGGGTTTCCTGAATCACAAAATCAGCAATACACCAAACCACAACTTCAAGCCATACCTCTTCAAACACCCATATTACGACAACCATCCAATTCTACGACAAACGTCTAAATACAAACTATCACATACTACACCAGCATTCTGAAAAACAAATATAATTGTACATACTCAAGGCACAATCAAAATGTGTAATAGTCAAAAAGGAACAGAGAGATACAAAGAACAAAGCGTGCGATTAATCACCACGACGGCTGTGAGCTGGAAGAAACAAAACCCAAAACTTGATTCATCTGGTCTACTTTTTCATACAAGCGCTGTCGACAACATCGAAACACCAAAATGCGTTAAAATAAACATAAAATAAATGAAAATCACCTTGTAAATTCATACACCAAGAAAATGAATATTCTGCTATCAGGAAACTCAACTGGACTCATCAGGAAGACTATCAATAATAATTTTTTTTAATTTAAAAATTTAAATGACTACATATTTAAAGCATGACTAGGTTTCTCTCTTTTAACTCTTTGAGGAATTGTCAGGGCACCACATTGACTACTTCAAGTATTGTTTGTTACCAGGGCGAGTCAAACCTGGTGGAGCCCATCCCTTTCCAGGTCAGAACTGCATGCTGGGTATGTTTTATGTCATCCATGCCACCAGCCATAGCTGGCCAATTTTTCAACAAAAGATGGGTTTCTGCGCATTTGACAATCACACAAAACATAAAATTCTCATGCTAAGGCCATCTTACTTTAGCTCTCAAATTTCTTCTTTCTATTCCATTTTCACTATTTACTTTCATTATCATTACCAGTGACATATTCTTCAAGAAGTCAAAGAGTGATTCTAACAAAGTATCACTCTGACAAAGTATTTAAAAGAAAGGAGACAAAAGTATTTTCTTGAATAAACCTCCGACCTTTCTTCCCAGCTGTTAACTCAAGCACAAAAAGCGTTCAGCCAAGTAAATAAGCACTTTTGTCCGCTATCCTGTTTTTGTAGTTCTCAAAAGTGGGAATCTGTCATAAACTAGAAGGCAAAACTACTTTCAAATAATACTATCTCACCTTTTTTGTCTAAACTTCAGAATTCTTACAAAACTTCATCATGAAAGCAAATGAGTGGGGGGAGTGTTGCTGTGAGGTTTTTAAAAAAAAAATTTCCCTTTTTTGTGTTTTTCATTCTTTTTTATAAGCATTCTCGATGAACTCTCAGTGCAAAGACAAATGTTGGCTGAAATTGATAAGCACAGACTGAGATATGTTGGTCATGACAGCTGCAACACAGAGACAAATCTGATGACAACTGTTCTCCAAGGTAAGGTTGAGGGCAGAAGGAAAAGAGGCAGACCACCAACATCCTACATTGCCAACATCACTAAGATAGATCAGTGGTCTGGAGGAGGGCTACAGGAGATGGTAGAACTCAGCAGAGACAGAGAAAGATGGAGAACCCTGGTGGTGGCATTGCGTGGAGCTCCTACTGACGACTGCGGCGATAGAGACTGTTTGTATTTCTTTTTTAATTCACTTCAACATATTTTTTTCTTCACAAAGGAAACTAGTTCCATCAATACCTTTCCTGAAATTAGAAGACCCTCATCCCAACCCCATTCTTTCTGCCTCAAACCCGTGTTAATACAATAGTGTTCTTGTTACAAGATTTCTTTCTTTTTTTTAAGTAAATACATGGTACCCGATTCTGTCAACAAAAATCCATAAGAAAACTGCTTTCCATCATGCAAATCACCTTCACCATGCCAACCATGACAGAAAAAAGAAAAGCATGCTCGACACATCAAACAAAAACTCAAACCAACTAGGAAGGTGACTGATTCGTGCTCCCCAAACTGCAGACACAAAAAAAAGAAGGAAAGGGGGAAGAGAAAAAAACAAACAAAAAACCCCACTAAAACTGAAAACAGAATCACACCAATACATCTGAAATTAGATTTCAAGCTCTTGCAAAGACAGGGAACACCTTGGGATTACAATGTCTTGTTTCTTATTTGTTGGAAGATGTTGACTTTCAGTATTTCTGTATTTTCTTCTGCCTCTTCACAATCATATCAAACATGTTCTCAATATTTTAGCTGCAAAATCTGGAGAAAAAAACACCCTTCAATAAACAGTAATTGGACTTTTTTTTTTTTTTTTTTTTTTTTTTTAAAGGGGGATGGAGAGTCTCTGATATGAAAACTCCTTTACATGTCAGACAGACGTAGTTTACGTGGAAGATAAGACTTTTTTCTTCCCATACTCCATGATGTGGAGGTTTCTTCTTCGATATTTTTTGTTTCTTTATTTGCTTGAGGGCAGCAGGGTTTGGGGGGGGGGGGGGGGAGGGGTTGTTTTCCTTTTCTTTGATATTCCATTCTATTTTGCTTCTTTTTTGTTTTTAAACTCCTTTTTTTCCCCTCCAATTTGGGATACTATCACATCTTCCAACACTGCTGCAAAAAAAAATCGCCAACGAAAATTCCAAAGGTGTTCGTTCTCCTCTTCGCAAGCGTGCCACACCAGACCACAACAACCGAGAGAGAGACAGACACACACACACACACACACACATACTGGTTACCTGCTCCTGTGGTCTCTCTCTTAACTATGGCCAGTTCCATGTACTGGATTTTGATGCGCACCAAGAGGAAATATATCTTGCCCACTATCACATCCTTTAGATGGTATCTGGCCGCGAGAGCCAAGAAGAGAGAGAGAGAGAGAGACGTTGGGGGAGACAGAAAAAAAAAGTCATCATTAATTTTGTAAGGGGTGTGTTATGGTTGTGTTAATGATTGTGTTGTGATTTGTGTGTGTGTTTGTGTGTTTGTGTGTGTGTGTGTGTGTGTGTGTGTGTGTGTGTGTGTGTGTGTGTGTATATCCATATATGCAACATTTCTCTCTATGTCTAAGTACACACACACACGAGTGAACAGCATCAAAATTTCAATGGACAGACAGATATAAAAAATGTTAACACACACACACACATTGCCAACAGGATTTTCGCAGAACTTGATACAGCTATATTATCAAATAGTTCACATCAGCAAGCACATAGTAACCAACAGAACATAAAGGTATAGCATTTCTGCATTCCCTTTCTCAGACATACAACAACAACAAACAAAAACTGATCAACGCACACACAGTAGTAACACGACACGACAACACCAGCCTCCCCATCTGTCCTTCTTGCTTGTTCTCCTCTGCCCCTTCAACAAAAAGCTTTTTCACATACTGCTGCTCTGAATATGTCACACAGCCACATCCAGGTTCGTTATATAAAATCACATTCTACGTCATCCCACACTCTGCTGATAGAATACTGCATCCGTGCTTCAACTGTTGGATTCCTCTCCTCTCCTGAGCGCTTACAGACATTGTGACACTCATGAACATCATTAACTCACTCCGTACAATCCACTGTGATTGCAGCAGTCTCGTGCACAACACTTGCCTACGAACCACTGCAATCACAGGATTTGACCTTTACTTTTTTTTTTTTTTTTTAGCTCCTCTTGTGGTGACGCTCTCTCTCTCTGGGGAGAACAGCCCGAATTTCACGCAGAGAAATCTGGCACGACTTAAAGTGATATGAATATTAAATAAATATGAAAATTACATTAAACTTTTGTACAAAAATCCAGCAGCTGGCTTTTCAACTTTGACCTTCCACCTATATGTCAACAATAAACCCTAAAAAATTTCATGTACTTCTGTTGAATATCTTTTTAGTCATGATGAATTATTTTTTGTTTTTACTAATCAACACAAACAGCCAGTATACAGAGATATGCATCGTAAAAACTGGCCAGTAAGAAGTGAGTTAAGGTTCTGATGAGCAGCAAAGCCAGTTACTGTTGAAGGGATTCTGCAATTTTACAGCCATAGTCAGTATAGCAGGACTCCTGTGTGTTTCAATACAGTGGTTCTGCACCTGCAATGCTATATAATGCTTGGTACAATCAGACTTTACTGTGTTCTCTGCTCCGTTGTTTTGACACGATAGACCTGCAATGTTACATTGGTAAATGTGATCAACAGCATCTGTGCTCTGGCTCGTTGTTTTATACAGTTCACCCGCAATGTTTCATAATGTTAAAGATACTTAGCCATCACTGTGCTGCAGTCTGCTGTATCATACAGTTGACATCAACAACCCCACCCCCTCCCTCCCCCTCCCATCTTTTCTTTGCATAGCAAGACTAGTCAGCTGTCATTCCAGCTGACCTTACATACTACAGCACCACCGTTTGTAAAAAATCAAATCAAAATAAAATTTTAAAAATAATAATAAAAGCACCATTGTTTGTCACTGTCCACAATTTTTATTTGGTTTATTTCATGATTCAAAATGATCGAAGTTTTCAAAAAAATTGTATAGATAGGGTCAACACAGAAGACTTTAAGCTTTCAACTTTTACAAGTTATATCCATTTGTCCCTTCCACCTAGGTCAAACCAAAGCAAAATTTCTTTCTGATTATGTCATGAACCCTCACACTCCATACCCTACCATCAATTCTCTTTTTCTCAATTTTTAAAGAATGTCATCTTGTTCATAAATTGAAGTACAAACTACACATAAAACAGAAGTAGGTATATATGTGTCCATGACAGGAAAGCATATTACGACTACAACAAAGTCTAGTGAGTTTCGCATTAACAACTACACATAAATCATGTTCTTTTGGGTTCAGTTCCCAGCCTTGCCCTGTCTTCCCAGTTTCACGAATAAACCAAACTGAACATCAATATCCTTCAGATGAGACTATAAACTGCGGCCCCATGTGCAAATGCATGCAGAACATCTTACGCACACAATAAAAACCCTTTCCGCCTTTCAGAAGAGTAGACCATTTTGTGCCAGTAGGAATGGATGAGAATTTATTTTTTAAATGCATGCACACATGTGTCATGTTTCAGACACAGTCCAATAGTCGGAATTCGGCTACCTAAATGGTGGGAGAAAACCGGTCGTATACACAAAAATCTCACCATTGGTGAATCTTAGAGCTGTAGCCAAGAAAAAAACAAAAAACAAACAAAATATAGATATCATATTCCAGGCAAAAAAACAGCTCCCCCTCACACACAAAACCCAACAAAAAGCCAAGGACTTACTTGGATTTGTTGTACTCAAATTCTATATGCAGACAGTCTTCTATGCCCACTTCCATCTTGATGCTGTTGTTCATGTCTGGGTACTGTGACAGAGTGTGGACAATGATGTCTTGCTCCTTCACCACGTCCGAGATTCTCTTGACAATTGTCACACGCAGAAAGTATCTGCACACACAACATGAAATCATTTCCAGACACAAAAAATAAATGAATAAATAAATGTTTAGTCGTCTCCAGTTGATACGTTTCAACTTTTACTTGAACTGCATTGAATATTCTGTGGTAATCAAAACTCCTCACAATGGTGACAAAAATTACCACATATTCTCTATTTCTTCGGCAACATTTCAACTTTGCTTCTGCGCTGAATATTCTGTAGCTCAGTGGCGAGATCACTTATGTCGCTTTCCCCAAGCTAAGGTTAAGCAGCGTTGAGTGTGGTTACCAGTTGGATGGGTGACCGTTTGAGCGCCCTGGATTCGGTACAGATCCCCCAGTTCATGAATGGGTACCTGCCCTCTTTAGGGTCACAGAAGGTACAGCAGTGAGGGAGAGGAGATGGGCGCCGCCCTCAATAAGCTGGCCCCTAAAGAAGCTGAGGTCTCCGACACCTTGCTCCCCAACGACAGCATAGGCTATGGGTACACCCTTACCTTTATACCTATCAATCAACATTCACAACAGCGGCAACAAACTACCACATATTCTATTTTTTCAGCAACACACAAACACCTGAAACCGAAATCCATTATACGCTGCAAAATTCACAAATGAATAAATCACATTATTAGGAAGCGAACAAATGTGTACCGTAATCGGACATTAGCACCAGTGTAGGACTCGTAAGGTTTTTCCACTTGTTGAAACTCGAAGGAGTAGCTCTGGTTGTGAGTGAGCTCCCCTGGACGTGCCAGCTCTTTGACGAGGGAGGTGAATTCATGGTGGTTGCCTCGGTCATAGTACAGCTCTGAAATCAAATCAGCCAACTTTGTCAAGGCCGATGGAAAGAAAAGTCAACATGATATATTAAAGCTCACTGACAATTGCTGAAACTTTTCAAAGACTTTACAGCAAACTTCACTATAACACATAGATTCTTCAAGAGAAATTTGCAGCTGTTCACACCAAACTTACAAACAGCAAACAAGATCTTTACCCAACAATGAATAATGTTCCATCGTTCCACCTTTATCATTTGCCATTTCTGATGTTCACTTGAAATTTTAATCCACAATTTTCATACACATACTTCAAGTTTTATCTAAGGATTATTTTACAATTCTGAGATTTCCAAATCAAATTTTTCATATATCACTGGCAGTAACAAACCAGTTTGATCACACAGTTACACTTAGAGTAACAACTACCAAGAGCTTAAAACAAAATCACATACAGGTTTTCCTTCTGCAGTCTCAATTCATCAGTGACAGTAAAATATGAATAGTGCAGGAATCACACACACTACAACTTTCTGAGATGATATTACATAGCACATACAGAGCATTCCAGACACAAAAACAGCCTGTGATACAAGCTGACCAGAACAGAACCATTTGGTTTGGATTTGGGTTTTTTTTATTCCACTCTGTCTAAACCACATGAATAACTTACACCGTCATTCTTCTTCTTCTTCGTCGCATACTCAGACAGACAACTATCTGTCATATGAGTGAAAAGGCTGAACTGCCATTAAACACCTGACAAGTCAGGCCCAGTACATCTGACGTGTGTGAGAGAGAATTATCTTTTAAGTCTTTCTGGAAAAAAGACAGGAGATTTGACCAAGAAGACAGAAAACAGACAAGAAGGTGACAGGAAGAAAAAGAACAAGTACAGAAAGAAAGAGAAGGATAGGAAATAGGAAATTCCTAGCACAGAATTTCCAGAAGGTGGGGATGCTATTTATGCATACAGGCCCCCAGTACCCCACAGGGGGGATACACTATCATTCAAAAAAGCTGCAGAATTACTATGTCAAGCAGGATCTCACAATGAAACACTATCATTCAATAAAAGCTGCAGAATTATTATATCAAGCAGGATATCACGATGAAAATAATGAAGGGTAACTTTGTACCACAGCAGAAACCCCATGTCTGTAACTAGTCAAGGGTTGTCAACTCACCTATTTGACCAATGAATTCAATTTTGATCCCCTGGTGTTCCAGTTTAGTTCCAGCTTTCTTCAGTGTGACATTCACCTGAAAATCATTTCCACAATTCATGAATATAGGCAAAACGTAGTCAGTAATCATTAATAATTAAACTTAAAATAAAAAAGTAAACATATATAAATAGCCTAGTAAAAAGTCATCTATGGACTTTTTTTTAATACAAAATTACCCCAATTAGCCTTTTTAAAATATGGTAATTCTAATATACACTAGCACAACTGGCTTGCCATACTAATGACATTTTGTTAGCTAGATGACTACCACCAGAATATCCATAACAAAATTAATGGTTCACGTCAACAACAGAGCGCTACCAACAACTCTTTTCCAACAAAGAATGATGTGGCAAACTCTGTCGTGATATTTAAAATACACTTCATGGAACTGAAGAGAATAAGCTGACAAACACCTCTTTTATTATTTTCAGCATAAAGACTACTGAAGGATATCTACAGAAACATGATACAAGGGAATGAACGAAATAATGCATAAATCATTCATGAGCATTCTGCGGACAATTTTGTTGTTTTGTTGTTTTCTAGTCCAGCTAACCACAGACCCCATATATGGGCTGACACCCTGTAAAGAAAAAGCAATGTTGTCAACAGTAACAATCTTACAAATGGTGATTAAATAAATAATGCTATTCATTGAACAAATGATTTAAGCTTCATCTATCTCTGATTTTTTTTTTCCATGCCACTTTCAGCAATAAAAAAAATGTACTCTAAAACATCAGGTAAAATACTTGAAAGATGGCACAGGATGTCTATCTAAATGTTTAAAAGAAATTTTTTATAAATTTTAAACCCTACCATCATTTTACATACCACATTCAAGCAATATGTTGACCTAACCGCAAGGCTTAAAAAACTATGAAAGCAAGACAAGTTTTCTCACAGAATTTGATTTGGTTATTAAAAGGAGAGTTTCATTAAATTTCACAACTTTGATGGACAGTCAACCTCATTTCAGATCCTCGAAGAGGAAGGTTAATGAAAGGGCTAAAACAAGTAACAGGCTTTTCAAGTATGCTGATCTGAAAAAAAAATCATTCAATCACAAAATTTAGTCTCACACAAACAAAGCCTGCAATTTTTCTCCCACACTCAAGACTAACTTACAAGGTTATGTTAAAGTTATTTAGTCTCACATAAACAAAGCCTGCAATTCTTTTCCCAAGATCAAGACTAGCTTACAAGGTGGTTGCAACATAATTAACACAACAGGTTATGCCAATGACATTCAATCTCTGGAAGAGGATATTTTCCAGTCACTGCCAGTGTTACTTACCTTCCCAGACACTGTCTCTCCGTCAAAGTAAAGATAATAGCGCTCTTTCTTCCCATCTTCTGTTTTGATTTCTGCTGTTTTCCTGCTCTCTTGTCCATCAAGAACAATATCCACCTCTGCAGTTTGCCCAAAGCCAAAGAAACTCTGAAAAAAGAATCAAAACCAAGCGTAAAACAATTAATACTTCAGCCAACTTCTGTACAGCGCATAATAAACTGTGTCCACAAAATCCATGTGTACACATCTTTCTGCATACACAAAATATACACTGAGTGTGCACACATGCGGGCACGCATGTGTGCGCACACACATACATACATACATATAGTGACAAACAAACATGCGCACACATTAAACAAATCAATCAGTTAATTTACATATGATGTGCTTTAATGTCATCCACTACCTCCAGGACTCAATTCTTTAGAAGATAGAACAAAATTAGTGATAAGTTTATTTACCCATAGCCTGCATAGGACTGGTCCAGTCTTATCTCAAGGACTGGCCATGGATTAGACAGAAAATTTCTTGACCTGGTTGTCAGAAGACCCAAGAGGGATTTGAACCTGTCACTATTAATTAATCGAGCATCAAATTTTTTATCCATTCTACAAGTCACCCCCACCCCCCACCCCTTTCTGCCTCCTAAATGGTTTGAAAGGCCTCACTTTTTCAGAGAGGTTTACATAGGATCAAAATGAAAGAAAAAACAGTGGTGGGAGGATATTTTTAGCGCAGTTTCAAAAAGGTGTGAATACTGATTAAATTTAATGAGCCCCAATTCTCTGCATCATAATTTGTCATAAATGATGGGGGGGGGGGGGGGGGGGGGGACAATATCTTGTCATTCACTGATTCAGGGAGAGGGAGAAATAACAGGGGGTGCAGGTAGGAGTTGTATTATTTTGGTAGTTTACACAGTCCACCACTTCACCAGGAAACCTCTAAATTCTCAAGGTCTGAGGAATTTCAAGAAGCACTTTCAAAAAGGTTTACACATCCTTCACAACTACAGAAAAAATATTCAACTTTTAACAACTTTACTCATCATCCCAGATTACAATAACAGTATACTTTTTATTACTCTCTTTATTTATTGCCTAAAGCATGTGCAAAGATGGAAAATCAGTTATCTCCTTTGCATTTATTTAATAGGCTAAAATGTAGTTTTACACAACAGGAATATATCTTTTCTTTCACAGTTTCAGTCAGTTCAGAGCAGTTCTCAGAATATAAAACCTTGGACACTCTTAATAGTCTTATAACTTGAAAAGCCCATGGAATTTCTTATGGAACTTATTCCATGATTGATCAGGGCAAATAAAATCACACGCTGATCGCTGATCGGTGATCCATTCAAAAAGGAAAGTGCAAAGATATGTTGCCCAATCTGGCAGGGGAAGGAAGCACCTTCTTAAATATATCAATGAACTATCAACTGTATGAAGCCAGATTTTACCCATTAAAATATTCTGAGTTTAAATTACCCAGTTCAAACAGATTGTTGAGAGTAGTTTCGTTGTTATTAATAAGTGGTAGTACTTGTAGTGAGTGCATCACTACATACATGTAACATTTTGCGTTACCTAAACTTTAATAGACAGATACCAATAAAAGATAAAATGATACAAATTCACTGGTATGTAGAACACTGTATCATAATCAAATGTCAGAACTTTAAGTAACAGTCTGTGTGGTATTAATCACGATGTGTGATATTGTGGCATATGAAAACGCAAATCTGCCAAATTTATCCTGATATCTGCTGTCACATGACTACGCCTCATTGGTGATTTACCAAAACTACAATAGAAATAGACGGCAGGCATGGCTCGACAAGATTTACAATGTTAGCATCTAAAGTCCTTTCTGCACTTACTACGCACAAAAAGAACGTTTACAAAGAATGAAAACAGAAGTGCGAACAACCCTACCATTGTCGCTTGAGGGTCCCTCCTCCCGGGTGTTCGCAAGATGTCTGCAACGACTTCGTGCAGACGATATTTTTTTAAGAATAAAGACCTTATTGATTTTAATGAATACTTTTTATGTTCTGGTATTTTATCAATTCGAGATGAAGATTTTTCTTTGAATTGATAATTAAAATGCCTGAAAATCTTTATTTTTCGGGTTTTATCAGCATATCCGGTATTGTTGAGTGACCCGGAAGTACTTTTACATTGACAGTTCAGTGTTTTCTTTTTTGCTGTAAACGAGGACTAAAATAAGTTACCTCGGTCACATCTTTAAAAATGTATATCATAGATTAGGTAACTACTTGAAAATTACATGTACATGCAGTAAAAATAGCTCATGTTTTCTTTTTACTTCAAACGAAGGCATAAATTAGTCAGTTAGACGTACTTTCGTTTTTGGAAGGCGGGGTTGCAAGAGACTGCTGTTTACCCAAGCCATCAAAAAGTGTCTAAATTTCTATTCCCCGTTCCTCGGCTAGAGCTCCTACGTTCACCAATGGTCAAAGTTTGCGTCTGCGACCGTTTTTACCCATTTCGTCGCGTTGCAACTTAGAGGATGCTTTAAAGTTCTAAGAAAGATTTTTACAACGTGAGGTTTCCTTCCCTCATAGGGTTTTTGTGGTGTGGTGTGCGCGCTCGCGTGCGCGCGTGCGCGTGTGTGTGTGTGTATTTGTATTTATTTTATTATGAGGATAATGGAATAAGCACCCGTGCGCTTTTTTTTTAATCCAGTCCCCGTGTGTTTGCAGTTTTGTACATTTTGTCACCCGTTCCCACCGGCACACAATGACCTACTCTTACAAAAAGCGGAACGGGTTTTGTAGGTGTGGGCAAGATGTTCTGCGTGTGTTGCACACGGGGCCTCGGTTTATAGTCTCATCCGAAGGACTTTTGGGGAGAGTGGAGTCTGCACTGATGTTAACTCCAGGGGAAAATATCCCTTGAATGTGTGGTGTGGTGTGTGTGCGTGCGTGCATGCGTGTGTGTGGTGTGTGTGTGTGTGGTGCGTGCGTGCGTGCGTGCGTGCGTGCGTACGTGTGTGTGTGTTGTTTTATTCTTTTATTTCGAGGATAATGGAATAAGCACCCACGCCCTTTTTTTCATCTAGTCCCGTGTGTTTGCAGTTTTGTACATTTTGTCATCCGTTCCCACCCACACGCAATGGCCTACTCTTCCAAAAAGCGGAACGGGTTTTAAAGTGTGCGCGAGATGTGTGAGAGAGAGAGAGAGAGAGAGAGAGAGAGAGAGAGAGAGAGAGAGAGAGAGAGAGGGGGGGGGGGGGAGGGAGAGAGAGAGAGAGAGAGAGAGAGAGAGAGAGAGAGAGAGAGAGAGAGAGAGAGAGAGAGAGAGAGAGAGACTACATCTGGTGTCTGTCTTGAACTGTCTCTAACTTTTCCAATGTTCTCAGTCTTAGCATGCTGACTAAGAAAATTTCGGTCCATTGACATAAGCTTTGATGTCACCCCCACACACACAAAAAAGGCGGCGTGCCGTATACTTTTCAGTTAGATCTACATCTCCCCTGTAGGGATGCCGGAGCCTGAGAGTATAAATAGCATCCCTGCCTTCTGGAAATTATGTGCTAGAAATTTACTCTTTTCTATCACTCTCTTTTTTCTGCCTTGTTCATTTTCTTCCTATCACCTTCTTCCTGTCTATTTTCTGTCTTCTTGGTCCAGTCTCCTACCTTTTTTTTTCCAGACAGATTTTTTAAAAACCATTCTCTCTTTATGCCAAAGTCGGACACGCTGGGCCTGACTTGTCAGGCGCTTAACGGCAGCCTGACGCATTTTCACACTCATACAATGGACAAGAATAGTTGCTGTCTGACTGTTCGATGAAGTGGAAGTTAGATCTAGCTTTATCTTCTAATCCTCTTACAGTAATCCTTAGCAGTCAATTTTGTAGCTTGGAAAGAGCATTTTCCCGGCATTTTGATTTTCAGTGCAGCAAGACGAATGCTGTCTCTGTTGTGTCTCCACAGCATGTCTCAGAAAGGCAAAGGCAAAGAAAGAGCAAGCCAGGGAAGAAGTTTAATTTGGGATGCTAAGACACGCAGCATACACCACAGTTACCTTTCGGTGCCGTTTTTTGGGTTTTTTTATATCGAGGATAATGGAATAAGCACTTATGTGTTTTTTATATCCAGTCCCCGTGTGTATGCGGTTTTGTCAATTCTGTCATCTCTTCCTTTCGGCACACAATGGCCTAAACTTACGAAAAGCGGAACAGGATTTTAACGTGTGCGCACGATGTTCTGCGTGCGTTCGCACACAGGGCCTCGGTTTATAATCTCATCCGAAGGACTTTTGGGGAGAGTGGAGTCTGCACTGATGTTAACTCCAGGGGAAAACATCCCCTTGAACGGGAATCGAACCCGGGTCATCAGATTGCGACCTAAAATTAATTAGCAAACTTTAATGTGATCAACCATTACTTTCTGTAAATAAAATAAAATCAAATCAAATCAGAGAATGATTCCTTTCTTAACATTTTTTTTAATTCCTTGCTTGCAGATGGTGAAATGCGCAGTGATAAGAGAGAACGTTTGACAGAAAAGTAACTGACACGGTAACATGCTGTGATTATCAGCATCGTGGTTTAAACCAGTGTTTGGCTTCAGTACAGTTCCCCCAGTTCACCCAGCTGTAAATGGGTACCTGCCCTCTTTAGGGTCAGGGAAGGTAAAGCAGCGAGGGAGAGGAGATGGGCGCCGCCCTCAATATGCTGGCCCTAGAGAAGTGAGGTCTCTGACGCCTCGCTCCCCAAAGACCGCGTAGGTTATGGGACTCCTTTACCTTTTTTTTACCTGGTCACTCTATTGACCTCAATACATCTGGAAGGCAGTGAACATGGAAATGCCAAACTAGGGAGAGGATCAAGGCTAAATTTCGTCTGCTACAGCAATGGACGTTGGCGCTGCCTACTCAGCAGCACGAAAGAGGGGTTTTGTATGATCTGATCTGTCATCAGGCATGGTACTGGAGGAAAAGCATTTTTTCCCTGAAATGGTTTGGGGGTCCAGGGGGCCTTGTCCCTTGGCGGGGTCAAGGGGCAGACCCCCTTGTGGAGGTCAGGGGGCAACGCTGGATGTCTTTCAGCAATTCTAACCTGTTAAAAAAAAAAAACCCTCTCCTTGAACTTATTTGACTCCTTGACAAAATTTACAAAACCGCATACACACGGGGACTGGATGTAAAAAGGCACATGAGTGCTTATTCCATTATCCTCGATATAAAAGAATAAATAAAAAATAAAATGAAATATTTCAGTTCTTCATACTAAGCAATTTCTGCTTTGAAATAACCTCCCCTAGAATGACTTTATCAGTCATTTCTTCGCCTCACATGAGGACAAAATTAATGAGCACTAACACAGATAGTGGAAGAGCCAGAAAGGACACACACACACACACAAACACACACACACAGACAGGTTTTTTCAATTCTTTTATATCGAGGATAATGGAATGACCCTTTATGTGCTTTTTTACATCCAGTCTCTCTCTCTCTCTCTCTCTCTCTCTCTCTCTCTCTCTCTCACACACACACACACACACACACTGGCGTTATCATGATCAAAACCTTTTTTATGCATATATCAGTTTTTGTTGGGTTTTTGTTTTGTTTGTTGTTTTTAATTGTGCACTTGACTTTGAGTAGCCTGAAAACAGCTGATTCACCACACACACACACACACACCACACATACACACACACACACACTGGCGTTATCATGATCAAACCCTTTTTTTAATGCATATATCGGTTTTTGTTAAGGGGGGGGGGGGGGGAGGGGGGGGTTGCTTGTTTGTTTGTTTGTTTGTTGCCGTTTTCAATCGTGCACTTGACTGTGAGTTGCCAGAAAACAGGAGCTGATTCACACAGTGTACCTGAGCGCTGACGTCAGCTGGCAACGTTGACATAGTTGCTGTGTCAGCAGCCTGTGTGACAAGCCCAGGACAAAATTCAATGCAGCTTGCACGTGGAGGGGAGAAGGCAACATTTAATGCAAGCAGTGACTGACTTTCATTTGTTCCCTCTGACTGAAAAACCAGAAATTCTGGACAAAACGCAGAGACAGGCAGTGAAGTATGCGCTTAGTTCTGAAGCAGGCCAGCCAGAATGCTAGCCCATGCTTGTAAGATTGGGACTTTCGTCCAGATAGAATCTTTTACCATTAATGATCAAATACCATACACGCCCTTTTCCCATCTTTTCTGGCATCTTTTAAATGTGGAACAAGTTTCCTTCTGATGTCACGGCACACGTGGGTTGAAGTCTTCTCCAATGAAGACCGTGCTTCCACGGAGTTTGCATTTAGCTTTCATAATTTTTTTCTACATCCCTGTAGAATGCACATCTCCCTATGTTAGGTGAGCTAGGATTTATATTCAGACGGTGGATCCTGTCAAACTCCATGTCATGACTCAGTCCTAGTTTGTCAGTCAGTAAGTCTTTGACCAGTCCTTCACAGTCGTCAGAGTTTCATTGTCCAGTCTTGGTATGGCATGGAAAAAGATATTGTTTCTCTTAGAATGCCCCTCCAAGTCATCAGTCTTTAATTCCACTTTTTCACACAACTTTTCGTTCTGTTCTTTCAGTCTGTGGATTTCCTGTTTCAGATCATTAACAGTCTCTTTCAAAGATGCCCTTTCACTCAAAATACCAAACATTTCTCTTTGACTTGTCTCACCTCTTCCTTCATTTACTTAAACATAGAGGTCAGTTCCTGCAGGTTTGCTACAACGTCCTTCAGTGAAAACTCTAGACTTGTCCTCTTTTTTTCTTCTTTTATATTGAGGATAATGGAATAAGCACTTTGTGCTTTTTTACATCCAGTCCCCGTATGTATGCGGATTTGTGAATTCTGTCATCTGTTCCCACTGGCACACAATGGCCTTCTCTTACGAAAAGCGGAACAGGATTTAACGTGTGCGCAAGATGTTCTGCATGCGTTCGTACACGGAGCCTCGGTTTATAGTCTCATCCGAAGGACTTTTGGGGAGAGTGGAGTCTGTACTGATGTTAACTCCAGGGGAAAATATCCCCTTGAACGGGAATCGAACCCGGGTCGTCAGATTGCGAGTGCAATGTTAATGTTCTGACCACTAGGCTATCCCGTCCCGACGATGAAGAGGAACCAGCACCAGAGTTCAGCTGGGTTTGGCGCAGACTGTCCTTCCTTCCTCCCACTGGGTCCAGGTCCAGGGTTCAGCTCCACATCGCCACACCGATGCAGAAAAACGCCTAGGTACAAATAGGCGAGGAGCAAACCTACGGTAACACCCACGTTACCATCATGCAGCCTGCCCAACTCAATGTCTGGATGTACAATGCTTTTCTCAGCATTGCCTGTTTGGACAGGAATGCTATGAAGGTGGCCACAAAGCAGCCACACATGGCCCTGAAACTCAAAGCCACCTCTGGCATGATGTCTTCCAGTCACTTCACAGACTCAGGCAAAGGCACAGGAAAGCAGCACCATTCACATTAATTTTCAGTCGGGAACTTCAGTCAACAGCTGTTTACATTTCAACTGCAAGAAGTGTTGGGGTGCTGTTGAAGTGCTGAGAGAGAGAGAGAGAGAGAGAGAGAGAGAGAGAGAGAGAGAGAGAGAGAGAGAGAGAAGAGAGAGAGAGAGAGAGGTGAGAGATGTGAGAGTGAGAGAGAGAGGAGAGAGAGAGAGAGAGAGAGGGATAAAGAGAGAGAGGGGGGAGGGAGAGAGAGAGAGGGGGAGGGAGAGAGAGAGAGGGGGGGGAAGGGAGACAGACAGGGGGGGGGGGGGGGGCTCTCCATGAAAAAAAAGGGGAAGCTGCTCCACCTACTGACTGTTCTGTTTACAACAAACATGGCTCCCAGAAGAGCCCTGGCAGGGCTGAAGTGGAACAGTCCGTGAACCCCCCCCCCCCCCCCCCCCCCCCCCCCCCCGCACCCTCCTCCCCATTCCTTCTTCCTACCATCCCCCTTCACCCCTCTGCACTGCCTTAGAGCTGCTAGTCCATCTCTGTCATGAAACAGGATACCCATTGTTGGTAAGGTGGCCCCCTTCACTTCAATTGCTACCCATAGTGAGTCCTTCGGATGAGACTATAAACCGAGGCCCCGTGTGCGAACGCACGCAGAACATCTTTCGCACATCTACAAAACCCGTTCCGCTTTTCGGAAGAGTAGGCCATTGTGTGCTGATGGGAATGGGTGACAACATGTACAAAACTGCATACACACAGGGACTGGATGACAAAAAAAGTACATGAGTGCTTATTCCATTATCCTGGAAATAAAAGAATAGGATAAAGAAAGAAAGAAAATAGAGATGGAAAGCAAAGAAGGGAAGTAATCAGCATGGCAGAGTTACTACCTTGAACGGTTTTTGCGGGTTTCATTTTTATATCCTTTTTTTAAAATATAAAAAGGAAACAATTTTGCGGATTTCTGCGAATTTGCAGAGATGTACCAGACTCATGCCTTTTAGCTGATTCAACAGGACTTCAAAGCGCCTTTCAGCCATTAAAAGGACCTGATGATATTTTAAAAGGACCAACTTGCTGAATCAAAGGACTTGAAAGACCTTTTAACTCTGTAACAGAGTAGACATGTTTAATGTCACATGCAGCCGCTTTGATTTGTCTGTGCAAGATACAGCGCTATATAAATTCCATTTATTATTATTATTTACTATTATTTAAATAAGTAGTTTGTACAAATTCAAATGTATATATACACATGCTCACACACTTAGTGTCACACAATTCACAGTTATGTCCTGATCTAGAAACGCAATGCTCTGACAAACTGGGAGATAATAATATAATTACCTCCCTGTCACTTTAGATCTAGCATACAAACAATCATAAGGCAAATAAATCACACACACACACACACACACATACGTTCACTTCATAAGTCCAAATCCTTGAAACTGTCTTTCCAGTCATCAAAAAAACCGAGAGCATCTGTGAGTTGCATCTTCAACTCCTGCAGTTCCCTACCCTCATCCAGCCTTCTGAGAGGTGTGGTGCTCCCATCACAGCCATCTTTTCCCCCATCACACGCCGCCATTTCTCCATCCTTGCAGGTCAGAACTCGGGACAGATTGAACCTGAAGGTTTTGTGCGTCCTGTCAAGTCTGGCCAAGTGAAGGACACACTCATCGAGGATGTCCACGTTGCAGACCACATGCTGCAGTCTGGTACAGGCATCTACCATCTTCTTAAGCCCGACTTCAACATTCTTGTCGAGCAGCTGTGGCCCGCTGTTGCCATTCACGATCAGAGTGAACTTTTGAAGAGTTCTGGCGTGGATTTGGCACAAGCTGAAGAGCTTCAACAAGCCGTCCTCGTGACAGTTCTGGCAAATTATTTTAACTTTGGCCAGGGGTGTTTCTGGCCTGATCATATTATCAAGCTGTGGAGGCAACGTTGGAAGGTGGACGTCACACTCCACTCTCAGCGAAGAGCAAGCGTTGGCCAGGATGTTCCAAGTGTCGGGTGAGAGTTGCGGGGTAGGAGAAGGGTGGTAATACCTGATGACCAGCCTGCACAGCGAGGTCTGCTTGGACACTTGCAACAGGAGTTGGTTACTCACATTCTCGTGACCTATGTAAAGCTCTCGAAGGTTGGAAAATTTAGCTATCAAGCGAGCTGTGGGTGTTAAGCAGTGGCCTCGTCTTCTCCCAACATTGCAGATCCTCGTTTTGCTGATTTCGTCAAGCTGCAGCTCCGAAAGTTGGCTGGCTGGAAGCACCAACTTTCTCACGTTTGAACAGCTCTGTTCCGACATGCTCCTGTAGTCAGCAGTGGTGAGGAAAGTGTGCCCAGTCTCGCAGTCCCTATCAGCGTTCATGGCTTCCTTGTTTCGGTGCTGGCCGCAAAAGTTGATGGCAATGGCCGTGCCTGGGGCAAGCTTGTTGAGAAAAGCGGACGTGGTGTGGTACGCTGGATGAGCTAGCGCCCTGACCAGCATTAAGTGGAAAGAGCCGGTCAGGGTGTAAACGGTACGCTCTGTAGAGAACGGGCTGGCATGCACAGTCTTGGTGACTCGGACAGGTTTATCGATGTACATCGTCACACGTTGGATAGCCCCTCTCCTACACAACAAAACTCGCTGTAACAGCTGCGAGGTCGAGACTGCGATTTCGCGCAAATTCATGACGATCTTGGCTCTCTTGATACACTTCCCGTACTTTCTGATGAGGACCTGGTCCAAGTCGCTCAAGCTGTTGACAGAGTCAGAGTCTTTATTCAGGACGAAGATGAGGCCTCTCCAGGCGGCAGGAGTTTCCACAAAGTCGAGCAGTCTGGAACAACAGGCGGCCAGTTGCAGACGGTCACATGCTGGCAGCAGCTGGAACAGGCCACACAGCATGTCCTCCGAGAAGTTTACGAGGCTCGACCCTGCCATGCCTGTGTCCCAGTTCTGTTCTACGTGTTCCACTTCCATCGCTTCCATTCCGCTGCCTCTTCCAGAAACAGCTAAGGAGAAGAAGAAGGGCAAGGATTTCACTCTCTCTGGCTGCAAGTCCCCCTGTCGTCGCTTGTCTCCCCTGGCTATGAAAAGTGAGATGGTTTGCCTTGCTTCTGAGAAGGACACCCTAAAAAAAACAACAAACAAAAAGAACCAGACCGATACAGAGTCAGTCAATAGTAAAATGAAGAAGATTATGATGATGGTCATGATGATGATGATGATGAAGAGGAGGAAGAGGAAGAAGACTAAAAAGAAACAAGAAGTATCACCACCAACCATTTAATAATATATATATGTATCTTATACTAATTATCATAATCAATAATAACAACAGCAACAACAATGATAATACTGATGATTACAGTAATGGATATATTTATAGTAATACCTAGGTGCTTTAACCCAGGAACGCCCAACAACAGCATTTCAATTTTAACAAGCGTGGAAAAATATTTACACATGTTTCTATGTCAGCAATAATATTACAATCATTAACATTGCCTCATGTTTTAAAACATGTTGAAAATAATAATATCATAGTTCTTTCCAATAATATGGGTGGCTTCATTCTTTCCCATGTAGAACTTCATGAACGAACTTAACTCTCTTGCTGTCAAGGGTTCTTTAACTTTCACCAGTCTTCTTTTACAGCACTCCTGTTTCATATTGAACCTAAATCGGACGTAAATGGGACATGACTACAATCATAAACCTCAAATAATAAAACGCAAATCATATTCACTAACTCAGTGGAACGGAGTTGCCTCGATATATAAAAATAATCACACACACACACACACACACACACACACACACTCTCTCTCTCACACACAACCAATAGTCATGACTTTGAAAAGACCTAATTCTTGTTCCTACAGGGCAAAAAGACTTGGTTGAGAAAATTGTTTTAAAAATAATTGTTACCATAGTATTGTCAGAAACTAGCTCTGAAAGAGCAAAACCATCAAGCTTGCTCTTCCCCAAGTGTAAGATTATATATATATATATATATATATATATAATATATATTATATATATATATATGTATATATATAATATATATATATATATATATATATATATATATATATATATATATATATATATATATATATGGTGGTGTGTGTGTGAAGTGTTGGTTTGTGTACTCTGTATGTGTGTGAGGGGGAGGGGGGGAGGGGGCAGGGAGAAAGAGAACATATTCATATTCAGTATGAGGCTGAGAGAAAGACTAGAGTAAGTTGGGTATAGTCTGATGTTTTGAGTTACCACTTACCAGATATGATTCACTCAGTCACTGTCTACATGTACAGCCTCAGTGAAGTATAAATTCTATAATAGATCTACAGCATGTGATCATTAATTACTTAGTTGTGAAAAAAGACAACAATATATTCATGATAGTAATAAAATTGCTCTAAGTTCTCTAGATAACTTACTCACTGTGATAAACATTTATCATGTGAATGTTTACTTGGCTGTACAGTGTACTTGTGTTGGCCTAACTGATCTGTGCATACATTTTGTTTAATGTAGTGAAGTGTACAGTGAAATTCACACACTAACACCACTGCAACAAAACAAAACAAAAACTGGATACAAATCACAGGTTATATATATTTTTTTAAAGGGGGGGGGACTCTTCAAAAAAAAAGTGTTAGAAGCTCATGCCAGTAAATAAGACAAAAAACAAAACTGACAGAGGGTAGAAATTCAACTTCAGCAGCATGAATCACTTTTCTGTGTTTCTTTTTTAACTTGGAATGTTTATTTACTAGAGAACAACGAAGAAGAAGAAGAAGAAGAAGAAGACCCAGTAAAATCACAAAGTTCTACTCTACTGATTCATTGAATTTTTGGGTGGTCTCACCTGTAGCTAAATTTTTTTTAATGACTTTCATTTATTATTCATCAAACGGAAGTTGGTCCGACACACACATACCCGTCAACAGCACACAGATTGAAAGCTTTTTTAGTTATTTATTTTTATACCACTTTAAGTCACGAGATTTCTCTGCGTGAAATTCGGGCTGCTCTTCCCGGGGGAAAAAGTTGCCATCTACAAACAAAAATAGGAGGCTGAGAAATTAATAAGTTTATTACTTTTTAATTTTAAAGAAACATGTAATGAAGACTAGGCCTAGGCTATGATGCATTGTCTCAATAGTCACTGTGTGTAAGTCAGCTTTATCAGCGTTGATCAATCCCGTTTGGGCCCGAAACTTTTCCCCCATCCATTAGACCATGAGTGGTGGTTTGGGCGCTAGTCTTTCGGATGAGACGATAAACCGAGGTCCCATGTGTTACACAAAGTTTTCAGCGCACGTAAAAGAACCTACGGCAACAAGAGAGTTGTCCCTGGCAAAATTCTTAGAAAAAAGCCACTCTGATATGGGAAACAAATACAGTTGCAGACAAGAAAAAAGAAAAGAAAAGGGTGGCGCTCCTCTTGTGGAAACGCGCTCTCCCTGGGGAGAGCAGCCCGAATTTCATGCAGAGAAATCTCGTGACTTAAAGTGGTATAAAAAAAAAAAATAATAAAAAAGCTTTTTAATCTGTGTGCTGTTGATGGGTATGTGCTGCCGGACCAACTTCCTTTGATGAACTCTCTCTCATAGTCTTAACGATGTATCTATTAGCAATTTTCTGTTAAATCGTGGAATTAATTCAATAACTAGCTCTCATATCGATAAATCAATGTTAGATTTACCAATGAATGGTATCGATTTCTATCATTTTTCCAGTTAAAAAAAACAACCCAAACAAACAGAAAAACTAATCCTTCAAACTCAAAGGTGGAACTTGACCAAAGATTGTGCCTAGCATTAGCAGTATCTTAGGAACAATTTTTTTTTACCAATACTAAGCAAAATGAATTTAAGGATTGTTTAATACAGGTCTTAACCTGATATTTAACGCCTTAACTTGCCAAGTTTGTCCTGCAATTCAGTGACGTTTTAAACCTATTTTGACTGGGTCAGTGGAAGGGTTTCCCTTCTTTTACTCTGTTCCGCCAGTTTTTATGGCTTGGTGATACCTTCACTTTGGCCCGTGGTGGAACTGTACTTAACCAATCATCGAGTTTGATACACCATTGGATTCAGCAAAGAATGGCCTTTCATTCAAGCACACAATTAATGTCTAAGTAGGGCCTATACTTCGTTGGATGTTTCCTATCATGGACTGAACAGCAACCAGGATTTAATTAAACATCCGATTTTTAATTGATTTAAGCTTTTCGGATCTAGGAACAAAAATTACACCGAATTAAAGCTGGAATGTGCTCTTCTATTTTCGCCTATTTTTAAATCCATGCAGAGCAATGAGCACATGGTAGGTAGTGATTTTCTATCCATACCGATTCACTCGCTCAAATAATGGCCGCTACCAGTACATCAGGCCGCTTCGATTTATGTGAAAGAGTAGACCTGTGTATTTGGAATTGTTGTGTTGTCACACCATGGCATATCATAAACACAAACGAACATCTCAGAGCACATAAGTGAACATCAATGTTTATTTCCTCATAATTTTTATACATGTCCATTCTTTACTTCAGATAGTTCCTAAGATCAGGCCTGTCAAAAGCATGTGATTTTCCCCCCTAGGCACTACTTTCCGGCAGGCTGAAACACTCAAGCAGTGAAAGAAGGGCTGCCCATAGATAGTAAGAGTCAACTTGAAACATGTAAAGAAAAATAGTGAAACAACAATAACCCTACTGCAGATAGCCTGAAAGTTTAAAAAGAAGAATTAACAACAGGTAATGATATATATATTACATCCACCCCCAAAACTGATCAATCACCCCAACCAGTCAATTCAATGGAATCATTTACACTAATTATGTCCAGTACACCACTATCAATATTTAAGCCTAAGAGTAGGCATACTCACCAATGCTTTCCTTGAAACCAGTGTGGAAATCTACATGTCTTTTCTTTTGATTATGTTATAACCCTAATTTAGGAACTGTATACCACGACAGCCCAGCGATCTTTGAGCCTAAACCAGCTTGAAATACCTAGGCCTAGGCTAACTCAAAGCTCCCACAGGAAATACGTAGTCACGTGATTTTATGCAAGGCATGGGTATGACAACTTCCGGGGCTTTTGTGAAGAGCAAACCTGTTGGCTACACTCCAGGGTTAATTTTTGGGTGATGTAGTATCTTATAGAGAGTGCCAGTCAGAAAAAAACACACAATCTTTGCTGGTTTTCACAGATCTTTTAAAAGTATGAACAAATGCGCCGTGTGCTTGTTTTCGGCGTTGAGGCCATAGATTAACACCAGGTAGTGACGAGAAAGAGGGAAATGATCATCAAAATGATGATTGCTTGTGTTTCTACAGTCCCATGCATATTTTGGTTAGGAAGAAAACAGCTGACAAAGGACTGAGGCCGTACAATGTTTTGCTGGGGAAAAAAATTAAACCTACCAGATTTGTGCAAAATCGTATGAGTTTTGAGTCAGAGGTCAGTGTTTCACAAAAAGTGGTTTTATTTCTGTGGATGCTTTAGTAGTGCGCTATGAATATAAAGGTCATATGGGGGGGGGGGGGGGGGGGGGGGGGGGGGGGAACCAGAAGGAAAAGTGCGAACTTTTAATACAGTGTATATCCTGTTCTGTTACAAGGAAGCTGTCATAGACAGAGGGAGATTACTCATAGTCATTAAATAGGCACAATCTCTCTCTCTCTCTCTCTCTCTCTCTCTCTCTCTCTCTCTCTCTCTCTCTCTGTGTGTGTCAAGTCAAGTCAAGTCAAGTCAAGTCAAATTTGTGTGTGCTTTTTCCTTTGTTGGCTGTTGTTCTTTGTTTGTTTGTTTGCTTTATCATTATTATTTGTTGTTGTTTGTTTTATCATGGTGTTATTCCTGAAAATGGCGGGGACTGGATGTTTAAAAAAAAAGAAGAAAAAGCAACAACAAAAAAGCACATGACTGCTTATTCATCATCATCAGGGAAAAAAACCTGATGTCATTTGATTTGATTTAAACTGATCGTCGATCTCTCTGTCTCTGTCTGTCTGTCTGTCTCTCTGTCTGTCTGTCTCTCTGTCTGTCTCTCTCTCTCTCTCTCTCTCTCTCTCTCTCTCTCTCTCTCTCGCTCTCTCTCTCTCTCTCTCTCTCTCTCTCTCTCTCTCTCTCTCTCTCTCTCTCTCTCTCTGCGCAACCCCCTACTTTAAAAAAAATTCTTTTATATCGAGGATAATGGAATAAGCACTTATGTGCTTTTTTACATCCAGTCCCTATGTGTATGCAGTTTTGTCAATGTTGTCGTCTGTTCCCACCGGACAGGGTGTGTAGTGCCTGGTCTTCTCCTGTGCTTGTAACTTAGCAGGAGGTCTGCCTGCTGGCCTAAGCTGACATCAACACATTCTGACTTCAGAGCAGCTCATTTCATTGAAAAGGTTGCATGCTGGGCACGTTCGGTTTCCGTATTCCACCGAACGCTGGCATGAATGACGGGATCTTAAACGTGCATATGTAATCTTCTGCTGGTGCATAACTATTTTCTTTACGGATCATCAAAGATGTAGAACTTTAAAACTGTCAATTTTGGATAACTAATATTATTTGTTACTATACAAGCGTTTTACAAAAGACAGAGACATTTTCATAAGATCTATAATGTCGCATAAATATTATAAACACTTTTTTTTTCAAAATCTTCAGTCACCTCTCCTCCACAAATATAATATTGTAAAATCACTTACCCCAGCAAAACTTCACTGGGCCCCAATCCCCCCCCCCCACCCTCCCATCCCTCCACCATCCTCAGAATCAGAGGAGGATAGAACCCTCTGCCCACACATCACGTCTTGCTTTGTTGAAGACAGCAGAGGAACTGAAGAATAGGCTCAACAAACCGTACAAAACTTCACTCTATCATTGGCATCCCACATGAAAAGCATCTAAACAAAGAGCTCAGAATCTTCAACTGTTTGGTGCGTTCAACCCACGCTAAACAGTTTGATACGTTCAGGTTGTAACAAGGTTCGATTTGAGACACTCTAGCGTCTGTGGGACATTTAATCTATATAACGGCGTCCCAGAAACATTGTTGTAGACCCCAAAGACTACTCATCTCAATGATTTTGGCAATGTAGGATGTTGGTGGTATGCCTCTTTTGCTTCTGGCCTCAACCTTACCTTGGAGAACTGCTGTCATCATATTTGTCTTTGCACTGGGAGTTCATCAACAATGCTTTCATTTGTTCTGTCTGTCTGTCTGGTTTTGGCTTTTACAAGTAGCCTGTAGATACACATTTCCACTGTGATTTTTGTTTTTGTCTCTTTCCAATGTTTGTAGTGTCCAGGCTTCTGACCCTTACAGCAATACAGGCCAGAATAGTGTTTTGACAGTTCTAACATTAAGGTTTTTAGGTAGGCCTCTGTACTTTCAAAATGGTGTTGAACCGATTGGTCTTTTGCTTGACCACACTTTGACAGATTATTAATGCTGTCACAGCAGATTGGCTTATCTTCCACTGTTGACAGTGCTGACGTGACAATGGTTTATCTTCCACTGTTGACAGTGCTGACGTGACAATGGTTTATTATCTTCACTGTTGACAGTGCTGACGTGACAATGGTTTATTATCTTCCACTGTTGACAGTGCTGACGTGACGTTATGGCTTATCTTCCACTATCGACAGTGCTGACGTGACCCAATGGCTTACCTTCCACTATTGACAGTGCTGACGTGACGTAATGGCTTACCTTCCACTATTGACAGTGCTGACGTGACGTAATGGCTTACCTTCCACTATTGACAGTGCTGACGTGACGTAATGGCTTACCTTCCACTATTGACAGTGCTGACGTGATGTAATGGCTCATCTTCTACTACTGACAGTGCTGACCTGGCCTTCAAGTGCGTTGTAATAGGTTTCAAGAATATGTGCAATTGAAAGTATTTGCAGACCATAATGTCAGTGGGTTCATGCTGTATTGGGTGCCTCCTATTACTATTAGTCAGTAGTTACACAAGATAGTCTTGTATGAAAATTCTACTAAACTAACGCCTTTCATCACAATGCGTTTAAATTTAATGGAATTTGTTGGTATTCCATCAAGCTTGAAAATATGTGTATTGAAACAAAACCTGTACCTGATGAATTTCCTCTGTCACTCATCACCAAATTGTAAGAGTAAATAAATGATTGTGCTTCTTCTTTACCATATAGCTTCTCAGAACACAAGCCTCTCATGTTTCAAAGTTGCATCTTTTAAGAGCTGATTCTATCCAAGTTTGAAATTGTTCTTGTCTGCCAACTTTCGTTGATTATAAGCAAGGCTATTCTGAGGTTTTCTCTTTGCTAATCAAATGTGCCGCCACCAGGTGAAGTGATTCAAGGGAATTAACCATGTCTCAGAATATAATTTCGTGGAGAAGGGGGACTAACTTTGATCTGATACATTTTCAACGTCTACAAATTTAAGGGGGTTATGTTGGTCTCACGTTTAACTCTTATTTTCACTACAGATGTTTGTTTGCCTCCCCAACCCCACCCCCTTTTTTTTTTTAAAGGGTTATGGTCACTTTCTCTTGATGTGGACAATATGAGAATTCCAGGACATTTCCACATCTGGGAAAAAAGCTTTTCCCAAAACTCAATATCACTGACCTCCTAAAGATTTTTCTTCTCTCCAGTCTGGAATTGAGTCTTTTGATGGAGAAGGATTTTTGAAATATGTTGTGAAAATAATCCCCCCACCCACGAGTCTCAGTTGAGGTAGTCACTTCCCATTATGCAGTTGCTGCTCTCGTACATAGTTTGCTGCAGAGGTAGGCTATGTCGACTCGACTTCTTCCGTAATTCCTTGAGAAGTTGTTGGCGACATAAACTTTTTTTTTTAAAGGTAGGGCAATGTGTCTTGTGCGAATTAAACCTGGAGCAGCTCGTCCTTCTTCAGGCAGCAGGATGCATGATTCATGCTAGGTATGTTGGTGCCATCCATGCCACAACTGACCTACTCTAGGACAGGGGGGAGGGGGAGGAGGGAGGAGTTTAAAGTCTGCACGAGTAGTGCTGAGCAAAAGGGAAACAACTGTGTATGTATCTGGGAGTAAGTGGGATAAATGCGTGCGTATATCTATTTTATGTTTGATAGGATTTGTGTAGGGAGGTTATATCACGCTTGCATCATGCACGTTTTTGTGACTTGAATAGCTTGTTTCAGCGCAAGTTGCTATGTCGTTTCATTTTTTTTATTTTAGCGTCTTGTTTGTCACAGAATTTTAGTTGGGCCATTTGAAATTGTAGTCTTTGAGTCTCGAGTTTGCTTCACCTTGAACAGAAGTCTATCCCTGAAGTTGGCATACGGCTACCTTCATGATGACCCAAAACGGTTGCATAAAAAAATGTCACCACTGATGAACCTTGGAGCTCAAGCCAAAGTACAAACAAAGCAAAAACTCCAAACCATAACCACAGAAATCGGGCATGTTTCCCCCCCCCCCCCCCCCCCCCCCTTCTCGTAGGCTTTCCTGAAGCCACAAACTTCTTTTTCACATCCTCTAATGAAAAGCAAGCCTAAGGAACTAATAATTATTTAAAAAAAATTAAGAATCACTTGCCTTCTGAGTTGTTAAATCTATACTTTGTTCTTGACTTGTTTGTAGGGTAGGCCAGATTATGGGATGGTTTTGTTTTTTTAAAAATGTGTTGTTTTGTGCAATACAGACTTTTGAGAAGGCGTTTATATTTGGAAGTTTCTGTTTTGAAATGACAATGATTGAACTGTCTGATGTGATGTAATGAAATGGTTACAGAAGTGTAAGTTATTTTTTTTAAAACCAACATTAAAAAAAATCCTTGGCTTTTCTATTCCATCTTTTTTCCTCTTGGTCCACACACACACAAAAACACACACACATCAACACACACGCACACACCAACACAATCTGCAGGTGAGGATTTGGGATTTAGCTGAAATGTTATTTTATTTTACTATTTTATATAGAGGATAATGGAATAAGCACTTATGTGCTTTTTTTTAAACATCCAGTCCCTGTGTGTATGCGGTTTTGTAAATTCTGTCATGTGTTCCAACCAGCACACAATGGCTTCCTCTTATAAAAAGAACAGGATTTAACGTGTGCGCAAGATGTTCTGCATGCGTTCGCACACAGGGCCTCGGTTTATAGTCTCATCTGAAGGACTGTTGGGGAGAGTGGAGTCTGCACTGATGTTAACTCCAGGGGAAAATATCCCCCTTAAACGGGAATCGAACCCGGGTCGTCAGATTGCGAGCTCAATGTTCTAACCACTAGGCCATCCTGTCTGATTTTTTTAAACACACTGTCCTTTAGAGCACAATCCCCCCCCAGGTAAAACTGTAAATTCATCCAGAGCTGTACAAGAAGGAAGGCAGCAGGATGATTCAGACATTCGCCTGTTAACAAGTAAACCATAAGCTTCTCGGTTTGATTCCCCAGCCTTGCTCTTTCTTGCCCAGTTTGACGGGAAAATCGAACTGAATGTCAAAGTCTTTCCGAGGAGACTCTAAACCAGTTGGATCCGTGTGCTTACGGACTTGTCCATGTCAAACAAAAGCCACGCCAGTTGAAAATGACAAAGAACAAGAGTGTATTTCCCAGTTATTGTCTTGGCAAAATGGGAAGATACAATAATTTCCAACTGTATTTCTGAAGTCAGAATGTGGCTACCTTAACGGTGGAAATGATCGCACACGCCAAAAAATCTCACCATTGGTGAACCTTGGAGCTCTAGCTAAGGAACATAAAAAAATAATTTTTTAAAATAAAAAATCTGGACCTGTGACCTTGAAGTCTGAATCATTTCTCAGTCTGCATAGCACTATTAAAAAAAGACAAAAAAAGACACCCACACAATGTTTCCCAAGCGCACAAGTCTCAAACGCTCAAGTAAGACAAAGGCAAGTGTATTTGTCTCAACATGTGTTCATCCATAATCAGAACATAATTACAGTACAAAGACATCATTTACATGAAAATTTGTACAATGAACTAGATGCAACAAGAAGCTTTTTTGTTGTTGTTGTTGTTAATGCAGTGTGCTTCGTGACAGAGGTTCCGACTCCTAGACTGTTTCTACAACAAACGGTTATATATATATATATATATTAGTCCTAACACTACGACCAAACAAACTATGTTAATGCTGAAATAAATGTACGCCAAAAAAACTTAAGAGTAAGCCAACTACATGAAGCAAAGAGACTATTGTGATGATGTGAAACAATAAATAATTGTATGTTTTATATAAATTTTTTAATGAAAATGACATGGTGGATCGCAATGTTATGACCACTTTTTTTCACCCCTCTTTCCTTTCTGCTCACAGTCCCTGTACAGTCTTATCAGGAGTGAATAAGAGATGGATTTTTTTTTTTTTTTAACAGGAAAAAAAAATCTAACAAGGCATTTCATGCTCTAGGTTTACCTGTTGCCACAGAATTTTTTTTACATACCACCGACTTAGAACACGTTTTATTTTTCAGATTTATCCTTTAAATTGTTTTTCTTGCTAACTTTTGTTTTTTTTTCAATTTCTGATTTATTTTCCGATGTATTGGCTGTTTGTTTAATGAGAAAGCCAAAAAAACAAAACAAAATCAAATAAAAACAAACAAACAAAAAAATCAAATAAACGGAGCATCCTTTAAGCGCTGTTCTGTTTTCAAGAAGGCTGAAAACAGGACAGCATGATTGTAATTCACCACCTGATAATCGTGCACACAATGGGGCATTTTAACCGTTTCCAGCGCGTTTCTGAACTATGCTTTTTCCCAGTCAGTGAGGTGTTAACAACATGGGACGGTAAACAGCGACGTTCTGCATTCCACACTGATCAACTTTCCACTTACTCATGACAAGCACTGGGGGGGCTGGAATCCTTTGATCTAAGTAACAGTGTGCATTTTAGTCCTACAGCCGTCTTCTACTACAATGGTAACGTTTAACGCGCGATAATCTTCCGTAAAAAAGTAAACAAACAACAGAAAAATATAAAAAATCTACACACGCTGATGCAAGTCAGAACCTCTGTCACGAAGTGAAGAATGATGTCAATGGCCTCTGCAAGGCTCCGTTTCCCACATAAGGAGACACAAATACGCTGACTCTTGATAACGTACGCCAAAACACGACCAACCAATCAGCATATGCTCTGTGTAGTGTGGAAAACAGAATCGGGTACAGTGACAGCAAGATTTGAGAAAGAGAGAAAAAGGGGGGGGTAAAAAGAAAAAGAATACTGACACCAACACTCTACCATACAGAATAATAATAATAATAACAAAGCCCTAGCAGAAAAACAGCAGCCTTCAAAACAAGACAGAAAAGGGGGATGGAAGTGGTGGCAGGGGTGGGAGGGGGGGAAGAAAAAAGAAAAGAGACAGAAAAAAAGTAACAGCGCAACATGATACACACCAATAACATATCTTTTTTTATTTTTTTTTTTATTATCACGTCTGTGTTGAAAGATAAATAACTTACGTTAAGCTCAACATCAAGAAACTCTAACACAACTGAAAAAACTCTCTCTTTTTTTTTTCTTCTTTTTTTCATCTTTTTTATTCTAAAGTAACAAATGGTAATCAAAATTGGGAGATGACGGAAAAAAAAAAATAATAAAAAAATAATAATAAAGCAAGTGAACTATAAAGGGTTGCCAGACTTCCATTCACATATATATATACATCTCATGTATATATACACACGCACACACATATACTTCCACGTACAAAACACACACACAGATACACTAGCAAAAATAATGTACACAGCTGCTCAAGCTCTCTCTCTCCCATTTTGCGCCCAACTCGCGCACACACACACACATGTACAGAGCAACAGACGATTATCTACAACAGAACTGGGTAACGTTTGGCTAAGTCCCGATCTAGACCCGTCCCTTAGAAGGGTGTACACACCACACAGTGACAAGGCTCGAACCCACCACACTGCTGTCCAGAACAAACACAGAAACGCTACACCACAGTCACTCTCGGCCGCCAAACCTACACCAACTGAGTCAAGGGGGGGGGGAAAGGTAAAGGAAGGAAAAGGAGAGACAGGATTTTTAACGGATGCAACTAACGACGCATGTACATACACACACACACACAACAGTATCACAGCTAAATAGGGTATAAACCACAGCATCACATGACAACTAACAAAAACAAAAAAAACAAGTAACACACACCAGCGCAGGGGAAGGAGAACAACAGCATCAACGTTTTGAATATTAAAAAAAAAAAAAAAAAAAAAAATTGGGGGGGAAAGAAAGAAAGAAAAAAAATAAATTGGGAGCATGTAGGCAGGCCTCTTGAAAACAAATTTAATATCACAAGCTTTCCAACAATCAGTAGGTTTGTGATTCATTTCTCTCTCACTGTTGCCCTGGTATTCACACATACACACGCATTTTCCCCACATGAACACACTCAAGAACGCACATACACACACATATACAGAGTAATCACGTTGTCAACCCCACCCACTCAACACACTGCACATACACGTACAAAAATGCCATTGTATCGTTATGTACACTCACACACACATGCGCGCACACATGTCCACACAGCACTGATGATAACAACCATAACGTAGCTGTCTGCATTTATCAAAATCTCAGTTGAACACAACAGATGATAACAGACAGCTATATAACAAGATAATTTTTTTCTTTTTTTTTAACTTTGTTGACTGATTAAAAAAAACCCCCAAAACAACAAAATCAGTATCACACTGATTTTAACTCTTTGGATAATGGCAGATTTTCTGATCTTTCTTCTGCAGTCTGGCGCTATCACGCAGCCAGACTGAACCTTTTTTGTTTTCTTTCTGTTTTTAGTTTTCATGCAGGCTTTGAAAACCAGGCTAGATCCAGCCTTTTGGTCTTCATTTCTCTCTCTCTTTCTCTTCAAGAAAATCTGCACTTTTTGCCATTTTTATTTTTTTCATGAAAAAAACAGGTGCTAATTCATTTTTTTGCTATACATCATCATCTTTGATTGCACTTGGTTCAAACGTTTGATTAGTAAGAAAATAGGGCAGTTACATGCTTGCGCAGAAGAGGCAAAGTGGACTGTATGGCTCTCCCAGCGTACAGGAGCATACTACTGCGCAAGCGTGTAAGTGCGGTATGCTGAATGTATAAAAAAAAAAAAAAAAGATTTAAAAAAAAAAAGAACACACGATCTTCCTTCTGCTTTTCGCTTCCACCTGTATCATCTTCCAATTTACTTCCTGCCTGCCCAATTTTTAACAGGCCCTTAACATTTCCAACTAATTTTTTTTTCTTTTTTTTTTGTTTGTTTAATGTCAACACTACCTTCTCTCTCTTTTCAATCTACCTTACTCCTCTCTCTCAAAACTCCTCTCATTCCTCTGGGAGCTGGTGAACAGAATGTGAATGTTGACGCTTGCTGAATTAATATGGACGGGTCGGAAGCAGGACTTGAACCAACGACAGACAGCTGACACGACAGCACTTGTGCACTCTACGCCACTCAACAACAACTTGTAAACCTGAACCATCCTACCAATGGAGCAACCAACTAACCAACAACAAGGGGACCCCACAGAACCAAAACAGACAAGTGATACTTTTTTTATTTATTTTTTTTTGTGTTGTCCAAACAACCACAACAAAATGTCGAAGACAGCCACCTTTTAAAAAAAAAAAAAAAAAAAAAAAAAAGGCGACCAAACAAGTGACAACGTCGTCGAGCCTGAGACCAAGGTGGCTGATTTACCCCCCTGGCTTGCCGGCTCTGCACTAGCTCCAGCCAAGACAGACAACTTTGGGGCAAACAAAGGAAATGTGCTTTTTGGAGGGGACACGCCAATGGCCTACTTACTTCTAAGTTCTTTCTTTCTTTTTTTTATTTTTTTTAATTATATTTTTTTTCTTCTTCTTCTTCTTCTCTCAAATACACAGGAAACACCGGAGATGCGTTCTTTAATGATTTAAAAAAAAAATTAAAAAATTCAACCTCAATGTATGTTTCCAATGAAAACAGTCTTTTTTCCCCAGGATCCTTAGCACAGCAAGATTTCCCACTTGCTGATCTACTCTTCTAAAGTTTGAACGTGTATGTCTACTTTTTCATATGGCAGTATTTCCTTCTTTTTTTTTTTTAAAGTCCCATCAAAATGTCCAGTTTGTATTCGCCAGTCTCCATCTTGCTACGGAGAACAGCGACGACGATGACCGCAGATGGCCAGTGGACCACGTGATCCCACCTGCCAGCCATCTTTGTGGCATTCCCACATGAAGAAAGATCACAATGAGCTGCTGGTTCACTGGGGCAGAGTAGTAAGTTATAAATTTCAACAAATGAAAGATGTGGGGGGGGGAAAGGGGGGACTCCATTCCCTTCTGCGATTCATCCCAGTCCTTCAACCAAAAATCGGGTGCACGCGACATGCACGTTTATTCTGATTTTTCTCATCTTTTTTTTTTTTTCAAGTCCCTCATTTAGGCTTGACGCAAGAACAACTGGCCAGAAGCAGACAGCGGTCGGACAAACACTGCTTCAGCTTTAACATCACTAGGCTCCGTCGCTTACTTAAAGGGTCAGAGAATTTCACGGTTCGGCCTTGCGTCACCCAGAATCTAAACAGGCCAAGGTCCGTCATTTCATTTCGTATCGATTCGTTTCATCATTTCGTTTCACAGCCCATAGTAAACTACCTCCCATCCTGTCCTGTCCTACATGCATGTAGTAGTGGTGGCAGGCCTGGCCACGCCACCCCCGTGCGATGCAAACCTGTTCCACATTGGATGATGACGATGAACAACATTGACAAGCAGTCGGGCCCAGCTAGGCTCCCTTGTTCGGCACATTCCCCCTGTCTGCGTGAGTTCTGTTTGTAGAGAGTATCACAGTGGCGGCAGCAGGCAACCTTACTCCGTGTCTTTCAGGCTGCTTTTGTCCACAAACTCTGACAGTACATCGCGAAATCGCGCCCACGACCGCTCTGGAATGGTGACCGCTGTGCGAAAGTTGTTGCGAACCTGCGACAGAGAAGCCTGGATTCGTCATTTTAGTATCAAGACCACAACAACAAAAAACCACTAGTTTTTGCAAATTTATATGAGGAATTATTGAATGTATTTGTTATCACATAAACACATATTACCCCCCCCCCTCTCCCCAATATTAGAATCAGAAACTTTTCATTGACTACACAATACTATATAGTTTGCCAAGGCAAATATCTGATTTGCTAGTTTCAATTTTTTGTTAACAATTTGCAATGTGTAACAAAATCTGGGGCATAGAGCAATAAGCAAAACATCAAACACACCAAAAATGTTTTATCAATCTGTTTACTAAGTACATCAGAACCCCCCCCTCCCTCCAAGAACACTATAATGTGGTTTGGTGTTACCATGCAGTATGAATTAAAAAAGTTACTCATAAATATTTTTATGTAAACATGCCACACCTATATTTCAACAAAATGCGATAACAGAATATTCTAAACTATACAACAAAATTTATGGTACACATAACGTATATATAAAAAAAAAGTATGTTCTTTCGAGCCAGAAGGCCCAAAGAGCCGGAGCTTATCCCGGTTTCTGTAGCGTTAAGCGAACTGATGGTTTTTCACCACCCCTGTGACAGGACGCTAGTCTGTCACCAGATACTTCCCCAGCAGAGCTGGTACCCACTTGTACACCTGGGTGGAGTGAGGAAAATAGGAGTAAAGTGTCTTTCCCAAGGGCACAACACCGAGCCGAGCAGGGATCGAACCCGCGACCTCTGGATCATGAGTTGACTGCCTAAACCACTCGACCACGGTGCCTCAAACGTATATATACACAATACTAAATCAAATATAAAAAGAATGAAGTGTGTGTGTATGTGTGTGGTAACATAAAGTACACTTTGCTTCATTATGAATTTTTTTTTATATTATCTATTTATTTATTTATTTATTTTAGCCATTTCCAACTTCAGGGACAGTGCTTAAACCCAACACATGTGTGCATGCATTTTAAAATATAAAAAATTGTCATTCATTCCTACCAGAAGGAAATGGCCTCATCTGAAAGGGGGAACGGGATTTTAACATGTGCACAAGACGTTCTGCGTACATTCGCACACCCGACCTCAGTTTATAGTCTCATCTGAAGCTTTGACATTCCGTTCGAGTTTCTCGTCAAACTGGGAAGAAAGGGCAAGGCTGGGAATCGAACCCAGAACCTCACAGTTTACTGGTTAGATAGGTGAACGTCTCAATCGTCCTGCCACTTTCCCTCGTGTGTGTGTGCGAATGTGTTGGGGGAGGGGGGGGGGGGGTGGGGGGGGGGGGGGAATAAGACACCCCATCCTTCTACTGGTTCACATCACAATAGTCTTCTTGTATGTAGTACAGTCCAACACACTCTGTAGTTACATCTACAACTTTAATCCTTTCAGCAGCAGTGGTTAACCCCACCACACCCCTTAGCACCCACCCATGCTTCAGTTCAAATCCCATCCCATTCTGGGGTTGCTGCTATGATTGTTCTCAAAACATGTAAGCAGCGCTTTCCTTGCTAAAAGAAAAAAAAAACAAAAAAGAAAAGAAAAAAAATCAATTATTTGATTTTACCAATGAAACACTGGACCAAGCAACCAACTCCACCCCCCCCCCCCCCCCCCCAAAAAAAAAACCCCCACCCCAACAACACCCCTCTACGATTTTGTGCATGTTTAACATTATTTTGGACTCGACACAACACTTTAGCATAAAATTGCTCCCATTTGACTCTTTCTGGAAAAGACACACACACACACAAAAAAGATATCTCTGTACCCTGTATCGTGTTGAAGATTCTACAAAAATCGCAAAACCTACCTCTGACACTCGTAGGTAGACCCCTCTGCGATTCGACCCCACATCAAAGTAGAACATTTTGTTCTCCACTCGCATGGAGCGACTCTCTGGCAGTTCGTTCTGTGGTTCTGCACACCAAAGGAACAACAGCGAGGTTTGAAACAGGCCACACACTACCATTTCCAAAGGAAAGAAAGAAAGAAAAAAAACACACACACACACACATACTCCGATATTGTAGTCAACGATCAGCAATCGTTCCCATTATGTCCATTTGTTCTAAAGCTGAGAAGAAAATGGTTTTAAGATACTGTGTGGTAGAGTTGTGATTCAACAGTTAATGATTCAGTTGTATTATTCTCTCTCTGTCTCCTTTTTCTGTCTGTCTGTCCGTCTGTCTTTGCATTTGTCCAATTGTATCTTAAGTGTACCACACCCAAGTTTACCCCAAATCTCTTCTTAAACCAATGGTCCTGTCTTTTGTTATATTGTGTGTACGCAGCAATACTGATAATTTGCCATGAATGAACATAAGAAAAGCACTGTAACATGGTTTTATCCAAACAACCACCACAACAAATCATTTACAAAATCATATCTCCCTATCCAAAAACATGCTAGCCGATTTAGTACTGAAGGGAAGACTTCACATATCAACTTATTCACTATGCACATTTCCTTTGTCATTTACCAGAATCACAAATATATCAACACTTTATCCTTACCACAAGCCTGAACTTCTCTCAGTTTATTGAGATAATAAAGTTATCGGTACTAGACATTGGTACAGACTCTACGGACCCCAGGCCCGCCACTGACCTTGATCATCTGTGCCAAACTCGTCCAGCAGTTCTGTCAGTGCATCTCTGAACTCAATCATGCCCTGTGCTGGTATAGCAATCTGCGATCGTGGCCCCCCTCGAGGGATGGTTTGTGACACCTGTTCGTAGCATACCACCTGTAAACATGGCTGTAAATGTCTAACCAAAACTGGGAGACTACCTACTGCGGATAAAAAAAAGGTCAATTTTGAAACAAGCAATCATTGGAAGAAGGAAAGGGGACACGGAGAGGAAATATAACAAAAATATTCAAAGAGATAGTTTAACGGAAAAAATAGGCAAGTGTGGACGGAAGAAAAAATAATTTGGCAAAGAAGAGCAGTAGGTGGAGGACAGTTACTTACAGATATAAACAGCAGTTTAAGAGAACATAGAATAAGTAGATTTCAGTCAAAAGGAGAAAAAAAATTCAGTGCAGCCGAGTTAAAAAGTAACAGTATGAAAAGGGAAAGATACAAGTTATTAAAAAAAAAAGAAGAAAAATCTAGAGGATACAGAGTAAAACAGTTGACTGGGTACAACAACTGAAGAAAATGAGATTTCAAAGCAAGTGTTTAGCAGTGCAGAAAAGTCTCAGGAAAGTATATTGAAAAAGATACAGCATAACATGGACAATCTGAGAAACATTATATACACACATACACATAAAAGATCATTCACATTCATCACACATTTATCATTCACATTCATCACAAATTTATCATTCACATTCATCCCACATAAATTATTCACATTGACCACAAATTTATCATTCACATTCATCCCACATAAATTATTCACATTGACCACAAATTTATCATTCACATTGACCACAAATTTATCATTCACATTGACCACACATTTATCATTCACAAGCATCACACATTTCATCATCAGCTCTTCAATTCCAAAACCCATTTTTTTAAGATAACATTGCGTTTTCAACAAAAAGCATCATTATTATTATCCATTAGCATAACATGCAGCAACAAACTTCAAGTAAAAAGTTACCCAACACTGCCAATGTGAATTTTTAAAACGCACTATATCTAGCAAACTCCTGTAATGACCTATACCTCCCTGAGCTATTAACAGGAGCCGTTTGAAACATCTTTAAGTCAATGGAGTTGCAGTAAAATGGATCCCGCCATTTTGTGGTGATGCGCGATTTTGGAGACGTAAAAATTATACATCATTGAAAAGTTTATTATGTTTACTTTTGAGATTGTTAAACAAGTTTTTCAATAGATTACTGTAATTATTTTTCACAAATTTTCAAAATATGTCACTGAATGCTGAAAAATAACAAGTTTGGAAAATAAGGGCTGCTTATCTTACATGCCTTGAACTGTTCATCAACTAGTCCCCTTGAAGCAATGTGATGATTTTTCACCAAAGTAAAGTTCCCTGAAGTTGGCTGAATCCATCTGATGTCACTTTTTGCACTATACAATTTTTGTTTTTAAAATCATAACACTGGAGAGCCCGAAATCCCAAAGAATACGCTTGTTGACATGTCAAAGAAAATTAGCCAACACACGCAAACTAGGCAAGCTTATGATCAAGGAAAGCAACTGTGTTTAGAAAAATTATTGCTCTACAGGCCAGAGTACTTTCCCATCAGTTGAACATTGTTTAGCGTATTTTTAAAAAAAAAAGCAATTCTGCCGAATCTTAAGCTTCGGCATGTCACAGTGAAGGAGAGGAGTGCCAAATCTTAAGACTCTGAGTTAAGAAGATTCTGAACTTACTACATACACAACTCAGACCCTCAACTAGATCAGAATAACAAACAATGTTTACAACAGGTGGTGTCTGCTTGTCATCAACCCCTTAACCCTCTTGTTGTTGGATTCTACAGAGCTAAACTGCCTGTAGATTTTGAATTCTTTGAAGGTTTTATACCCCCAAATGACTGACTTTACTCATAAGACAATTGTGAGTGTGCATGACAAGCTATCAAGCTGAAATTTTGTCACAAGCTAGGTATGTCTTTGTACTTGCATTTAGGCTCAAGTTTATGTGTCTGGTCACCAGATGTCTTGTCATTGTCACCTTATTTGTCACCAATCACAGGTAAAAGTATGGTATATATGATAAAACAGCAAATCCTGCATGGATTTGACAATAGTTCAAGCATGTTAGTGTCGAATAAGGAACTGATACCCAGCTGATGTGTTTACCAATAGTTATGTGCAATAGTACTTCAAGGATGTGTCACACAATGTCCCCATAGCACCTGTTGGTTTATGGTATGTCTCGAGGAGACAGAAGTTTTGTTTAACTATTTTTTCTTTTGAAAACAAGTCATACTCAATCAACATGTGACCTTTATACTGCAGTTCATATCTGCATGTGCTACCACATGTTTGTTAAGTGTACAGAAGTGTATTATTGTACATGGCTGTCACACTGTCACCAGTGTCACAAATTCAAAACAACACAGAACTTCTGTAACCCTATAAAATTTTAATGTTGGTAGTCTCTAAAGTAGTCGTAGTGATGGCACAGGATCACATCACATCACAGAAAGCACAAATTATGGATGTATGGGGGGTGTACCCATTGCTCTCACCTGCAAAACCTTGGCAGACTGGAGACCTATTTTATTTTCCTTCTTGCTATTTTCGTTATCGGCATAGCTGTTCGTTTCTGCCATTGCAGTTTCAAAGCAAAAGTGTGGTAATAATGAGAAAACAGTCAAAAGTCATCACGTTTTCAGCTGTCTATGCCACGGACCGGCCGGGAGGTCAAATTTCTCCACAGTCGTGTGTGTAGCACAGGTCAGGAATGTGCCCTGTAGCACATTATTTTCTGGCTCACTCTTCTCCCTAACTGCAGCATTACCTTCCTCCTCTTCCTGGTAAGTGTTTAATATCGGACTTAACAATTCTCGTTCAAATGTTTCTACTTCCAAGACAATAACATTCAATTTATCGTCTCGCTAATCAGATGAATCGTCTGCTACTAAAGAAAACGCCATTTTTTTCGCTAGCTGCACCACTGAAAAGCGTTCCGGTCGCTGGCTGTTATTTCTCCTTCCCTCCCCACTACATGCATGTTAGTGGTTTAAATTTATCACTGGCACCCTCTGACACCCTCCCTGCATTGCCCCACCAACTTTCAGACACATAGTGTGAAAACCACGAGACCTGTGTGTGATGGAAAAGTACTGCCCACGTGGGCAGCACCAACTGTCGGCTGCGGTCATATTGGAATCTAGCGGCAGCCTCCGTTACTGTCGGCTGCGGCCGGATCGGGGACAAGAGGGTTAAAAAAAAAAAAAATTTGACATCAATTTCTACTGGCACAAAATGGCCTGGTCTTCTGAAAGGAGGATTAACTCTTTCCCATTTTCACCCGCCGTAGCCCGCTCGCCCGCATATATTTATACCCGCCGCAGCCCGCCTGACGTCATTTCAGCCTAGTGGGGAATTTCCCTCATGCACTAAGCTCTACCTAGTACACGCACACTATGAATGAACATTCCACTGAGGTCAGCATAAACTAAGGAAGGAATGGAGACCAAATTCAGTGCTACACAGCCTCCCATTCACAAGAAATTGGCCAGTGACTGGCTTTGTCTTTCCCACGCTTTCTTGTAGCTAAAAATGGCAGCAAAGATTGATAGGATTTGGGAGGAATATACTGATGTGGAAATTGAAGCTATTTTGGCTCAAGTGGAACAGTTCGAAAGAGAATAAAATGTTGAATCCGATGTTGAAGTATATGTAGAAGAAAGAGATGAAATAGAAGAAAGTAGTGAGTCGGAAAGTGATGCTGAGGATAACATTCCATTGGCTTCATAGCAGACGACATGACGCGGCGCACAAGTGCCTTGCACAGTGCAAGATTTCACGCTGCCGACTGGGCCGGCACAAACTCTCCCACTGAATACCAAGCCCTTAGATTACTTTGTTTTGTTTGTGCCCCAACATTTTTTTCAAACTGTAGCAGATAAAACAATTATGCCAGGCAAAAGATCTCTGTGAAAGGCTTAGTCATAGATCCATTATGGACAGAAACAACACCTGTTGAAATTAGGGCTTACCTGTCAGTTTTGATAATGATGGGGATCAAGCATTTGCCAAGGCTTCATCTCTACTGGTCTACTGATTTGAGATTTTCTGAGTCACAAATCAGTAATACTATGACGAAAACCAGATTTATCAAAATTAATCAGTATTTTCACCTGAGAAACACACCAGCACACCTGGACGCAACACTGGGCTGTGACACCTGCATTGTGACAGCCATGTAACTGGCAATTGGTCAAGGACACACTAGTGTTTTCGTAAATAGTAGGCGTGAGCATATATTTGTAAATAATGTATATATATGCGCATTAGTCAACGTTGTTTTCAATATGTTTGAATACTTTCCACTCAGAAAATGTAGACTTGGTGACAGTAATCTTGTGACAAGTGTGAATGTTCAATTGGATTACCACGACGATGGATGTGATGGAGGACACATTCAGGCAGGACCACACTTTTGTTGTTTAAAATCACATAGGTATATTGTGCATGTTAGAGGGTAGTTGTAGACTAACAGCATGATGTCACTGCAATGTTACCTTTATTTGGTGACAAAGAGGGGACAGCAGCACGACACATGTAGGTAGGACACACATCTTGGGGTGCAGAACAAAGTATGGCATCATATGAATATTTTGGCCAAATATGAATGCTCTGGGAACAATAGTAACTGTACAGCACTATGTATACTTGAGGTACCTTATTCTCTTTAAAAAAACTGCGTGAATGTTCAGATACTACAGAGAGTTTCTCTGTAAGATATGCGAATGGTAAATGGTTACGTTTTAAACGTGCGCGCAAAAATGTTCGGCATGCATTCACATACGGGGGCCTCGATTTACAGTCTCTTTTGACACTCAGTTTCATTTCCTTTTCAAACTGGGCAAAAAGGACAAGGCCAGGAACTGAACCCAGAACCTATACGGTTTACTTGTTAAGCAGTGGAAGGTCTTAGTCTTTTTTTGTTGTTGTTTGTTTGTCTTTTTTTTGCCTTAGTCGTCCTGCCACAGTCCTTACTGAAAGGTCTGATATAGGCAGACACAGCACATCTTGCCAGTGAGCATACAGAACAGATGGCACAATATTAGGACATGCACTTCACACTGTAACTAGGCCGAAACTTCTGCTTCTGCTACAATGCAGTTACAGTTAAAAAACCCCACAGCACTAGGTTCCCAAAAAGAACCTGGCCGGCCTGACAGCAGTCGGTAAACACTACACTGATTCTTCACATGAAATCTCCTAAGAAATGGCTAAGACAATAGTCACTGAAATTATAAACTGCTCACGAAGACACTGCCCCCCAATTTTAAAAAAAAAATGCTGACACCTCCTCACTGGTAACAAGTTATGGGAAATCTGGGTAGCAGTGACATTATGAATGATGGAAAACCTACTAAAACAATCCCTGAAGTCAGAATGCGGCTACCTTTAAAGGTGGGCAAAAACAATCGCATACGCAAAAATTTCACAACTTTTGTGAGCCTCAGACCTCTAGCTGAGGAATGAAAAAAAAAAAACAACCCCCAAAAATGAGCCCTACAATACTCAACAGATGGCCTGATAAAGGTCTTCTACCAGTGACACTGAAGGTGACAATTTTGCTGTTTTCTGAGTGCTACTACACTGAAGGTGACACTTTTGTTGTTTTCTGTGTGCTACTACACTGAAGGTGACACTTTTGTTGTTTTCTGAGTGCTACACTGAAGGTGACACTTTTGCTGTTTTCTGAATGCTACACTGAAGGTGACACTTTTCTTGTTTTCTGAGTGCTACACTGAAGGTGACAATTTTGTTGTTTTCTGAGTGCTACACTGAAGGTGACACTTTTGTTGTTTTCTGAGTGCTACTACACTGAAGGTGACACTTTTGTTGTTTTCTGAGTGCTACTACACTGAAGGTGACACTTTTGTTGTTTTCTGAGTGCTACACTGAAGGTGACACTTTTGTTGTTTTCTGAGTGCTACACTGAAGGTGACACTTTTGTTGTTTTCTGAGTGCTACTACACTGAAGGTGACACTTTTGTTGTTTTCTGAGTGCTACACTGAAGGTGACACTTTTGTTGTTTTCTGAGTGCTACTACACTGAAGGTGACAATTTTGTTGTTTTCTGAGTGCTACTACACTGAAGGTGACACTTTTGTTGTTTTCCGAGTGCTGCTACACTGAAGGTGACACTTTTGTTGTTTTCTGAGTGCTACTACACTGAAGGTGACACTTTTGTTGTTTTCTGAGTGCTACACTGAAGGTGACACGTTTGTTGTTTTCTGAGTGCTACTACACTGAAGGTGACACTTTTGTTGTTTTCTGAGTGCTAAGGTGACAGTTTTATTGTTTACGGAGTTATAACTACTGAAAGCGATCGCCTGACACTGCACCCATATTACACTGGTGACACTGTCAGTGACAGTTCTATTATTCCAAGTACGTCACTGCACTGAGACTAGCTTCCACTGCACTACAATCATTGACTGTGATCATTCTGCTGTTCACAGTATGCCATTTCAGAAAGATCAGCTATCAGGCTCCATATAAACTGCCGGTATTCTTTTTCTTATAAGCATACATTGACGATAACCTGCAAACAAAAGTTTTGTGCTTTTTATTAAGGAATTAACTTTGGTCACTTCTCATGATACAATCAGACGCCCTAGCCATAAACTGAGAAACCTATAGCCTTCTTACAGACTTCACTTGACCACAATGACAAAATGTTTGAAGCAACCTACGGTCAGCAACTGTAATGTCTCACAAAGTTTTCTCTCATATCAAGACATGATTCTGATAAAATTACAGCAACTCTGTAGATTTGTACAGTCAGAATTACAAATTAAACCATTTGACCGAGCTTGTTTACAGTTATGAAAACAAACAGTAATAACACTTGTATCGGTTTACCTGCAACTGTTTTTAAATTGAAAGAAGAGGCTCTCAAACTTAATTTCAAATCTTTCCAAACCTCAACATCTTGACAAGTGAAACTACATATCTATCCTTTTAACAATAATTTACCGTAAAAATTTGGAACTGATTTCAAAATGCCATTTAGAAAACTGATAAAATAAATTATAATAGTTTATTTTCTCTTGATATAACCAACCACTAATTCTGACATTACTAAACGTTAAAAATACCCCCCCACCCCCTAAAAGCAAACTTTTCCTAACAAATCCGGATACAGACACAACAAAACACATTCTCAAAACAAGGTGTAGCAGCCAACACAAATCAAAATCGTTTTGAAACACACATGCTACAATCAAACTGAAGTTTTCTTTCTTTCAAAATAAACCAGTACACCGAAACATGCAGAAAATCACGCTTCTTTCACACAGATTCAGTCTGAAGCCAAACCTGACAAAATACACAACATCCTTAGCTTCAATACTTTGCAGGCATGCCTACCCTCAAGTTTTACTTTTAGGGGGACAAAGCCAATGAAAATCAGGGAAACTTGACTGCTTTCCCAAATTCCTGGAAAACTTGAGAACCCCATAAAAAAACAACAACTTGTTTTTCATAAATTAACTCACATCATCCCCTGCTTTCCTCTTCAAGCATATTTTCAGATCATGAAAAAACACTAACATGCACGCACATTATCCCTACAACTACAAAATCAGAGATCTTTGTTCACTTCCATCAGCTACTGTGTGCAGGTACAGACGCTGACGGCTGATACAAAGCACTCGCTACAATCTGCTTCAAAAAAGAAATTCCGATACTGGGACTTCAACTTTCCCAGATGCACTTAAAAAAAATCAAGATTCCTGCAACACACAGTAAAAAAAAAATAATAATAAAAAGGACACAAGGAAATTAAATACTGGGATTTCAAGATTCCATGATGCACATAAAAAAGTAAAAACAAAAAACCCACCCCTCCCCCCACCCCATTTTCCTGGAAATACTGTCCGTAAAGGATGGTAGGCATACCTGCTTTTGTTAACAAAGCCACAACCTGCATACATTCATGCTTTTATTTTTTAAATCTCTCCACCCCTCCCCACACACACACGTTCATGCTCACAACTTCCCCTCACTCCACAAAGTTAGAACCACTACCACCGCCGCAACCACCACCGCAGACAGACGACCAGCCACCACCAACCACCAACCACCACCAACGGTCCATGCACACACGTTACCCGTAAAAACCGCCCGCGCTGGTTCTCCTTGAGGTCCAGGTAGTAGCGGCGGTTGTCCTTGACGATGGTTTCGCTCTTCAACTTGCCATCCTCCGGGGGGCTCTCTGTGTTGGTGGGTCCTGCAAGCAGTGAGTACACCAGTACTTGATAACCACAAGCTGTGGCCCACATGCACACAGAGACCACAACACGCCACACACCAGCCTACTACGACTACACACCCGTTAGTGCTTGGGAGGGGGTGGGGGATCCACAAATTTGTTAGTGGTTGGTTAACAGCTTACGTGCTTTCCACACATGCCTCTTCTTTGATGATGATGTTGTTCTAAAATGAGATTTAGGGTGTCCCCCCCCCCCCCCCCCCCCCCGAAGTCAGAATATGGATACCTTCATGGTAGGGCAAAAACGGTCGCATGCACAAGAATCTCATTATTGGCGATTCTCGAAGCTCTAGCCGAAGGAAGAGGTTGAGACTAACAGCTTGCACACTGAAGCCAGAAAGTAGTTTTCATTTTGAGGGTAGCAAATCTCAATGCAACTATTTTCTGAACGGCCACTCGTAAAATCGTCAATGTTAAGAGTTTCTATTAATTCCACCCACTCAACCCCCCCCCCAATCCCCTTTACCATAAATGTCTAAGCATTATGAATGTTAAGCGCAGTGTTATACATGTATGAGCTGACTACATACATGAGGTCTTACTGTTGTTGTTTTCTTCTTCTTTCTCTTGATACAGCATATTATAAACTAAATCTATTGGACTTCAAGCTTAAACTATCTTCATCGATCAAATTTTTAGAGTGTTACTGTCTTGTCTTTAGTCATCCTACAAGGGCAATCTAAAAAAAGAAAACGAACACCCCCCCCCCCCCCCCCAACCCCAACAGATACCCTTGATATTCTTAACCAAACATTTAAATTTCAAACTAAAGCTATCTTCCACCATCAAAGTTTCAGAATGTTAAGTACTATATTAAGACATCCTGCAAGGGCAGTTTAAAAAACAAAAAAAAATCTGAATAAAACCTGATATTCTAAACCACACTTTTGAACTCAAAAGCTAAAGCTATCTTCCACCATCAAATTTTCAGAGTTGAGTACTCTATCAAGTCATCCTGCGTGGGCAATTAATTTATTGTATCTTATTTATCTAATTTATTTATTTATACCACTTTAAGACACGGCAGATTTCTGTGCGTGAAATTCAGGCTGCTCTCCCCGGGGAGAGCACATCGCCACCAGAACAGCTCCACCCTTTTTTTTTTCTTTTTCCTGTCTGCAGAGTGGCTTTTTTTCTACAGAATTTTGCCAGGCACAACTCTCTTGTTGCTGTGGGTTCTTTTACATGTGTTAAATAATTATGAGTAACACATGGGACCTAGGTTTATCGTCTCATCTGAAAGACTGGTGCCCTGACCACAACTCATGGTCTAATGAATGGGGGGGGGGGGGAGGAGAGGAAGTTTTAGGTCCAAACAGGATTCGAACCACCGCACACTTCCGACCTGGACTTCCGCTTTGTAGACAGGCGCGTTACTTCTAGAACCACCCCCCCTCCCCATAAAACCAATGTTTGCCTATTCTAACTCTGCTTCAGGGCCTGTTCAAAGCAGCCATCACTCTGCAAGCAAATCATTATTTCCAGCAGACAGGCACGCCGCAGCATGTGTTTTAGCCGATCCACTGAACCGATTATATATACCGGCTGTATGCTTTATCAGGCACGCAACAGATGCTGCTGCTATCGGTTTCTTTCTACCATCACACCACCACCTATGCTGTGGTGATAGGGCTTCAAGCATTTGCTGATGACATTACCGAAGGTGAAGAGTGCCATCTGCATACAGCCAACACCCCCCCCCCCTCCCCCCAAAAAAAGTATAATACACTGTTTTCAGACTCTGCCTTTTCAGCTCAGGTTTGGTTTGTATTTGTTTTTTAAAAAAATTAACAAATTGATAGTTTTCGTAAAGAAACATTTTCAATGAGCTTTAACGCAAGCAGAAGAATCCTTTTCATCAAGAAAAAAAAAAGCACATCTTCTTGATGCATAAATTGGGTCAAGATGATAAATTCAAAATATCCTGTGCTCTGAATCATTTTATGTATGCATATTAACATTAAAAAATTTTTTTTTTTAGTCCACATCATGAAATGCATCCTATTGTAAGAAGAATCCAGCACTTGGAAACACTAGAGGATGTTGTGTGTGTGTGTGTGTGGAAATCAAAGTGTGTGTGTGTGTGTGTGTGTGTGTGTGTGTGTGTGTGTGTGTGTGTGTTGTGTTTGGGGTGTTCATGCGTGTGTGTGTTCACATTTTTATTTTATTTTTTTAATTCTTTTATTTTGAGGATAATGGAATAAGCACTCATGTGCTTTTTTTCAATTCAGTCCCCATTCCCATGCATGTGTGTGCATGCATGTGTACATGAATGTGTCAAGGGTGTGTATATGTATATGCCTAACAGCAGGTGCACAAACCCAGATGTTGCACATTATATGCTAACTAGGAGTGTAAAGGATGTTTGAGTGCATGTGTAAGTGCGAATGCGTACATGTATACATAGATCTCGGAGCATGAGTGAGAGAGAGAGTGTGTGTGTGTGAGAGTGTGTGTATGTGTGTGAGAGTGTGTGTATGTATGTGTGTGTGTGTGTGTGTGTGTGTGTGTGTGAGCGAGCGCATGCATGTGTGCATGTTTATATGCATATAAACTGCAATGAGTACCATTTCTTTTTAAGCATACTAACATGTCTTTAAAAGATTTTTTTTTAAATCACCTTTTAAACCCATCAACCCCCTAAAAATCCCCCTAAAATGAAAAAGGCAAATCCCCCCTCCCCCCAAAAAAAACAACCCACCCAAATCCCCCACCTGAGAATGCACTTTTATTTTTCAAATAAAAACAGTCTCTGTACAACAGACTATAAACCAGCCTTTCCATGGTAATTTCAATATAATTCAGTAATGAAATTAGTATCATGGATTCCCCCTCCCCCACCCCACCAAATTCCCCCAGGCATTTTCACTCCAAAACAAATCATCATCATTCCTAACATTTTTTTAAAGCCTGCAACATTAATTGTGCAGCAAAATAATTGGTGGCATCTAATATCAATAATGTTCAACCCAAATCATCAAATCATCATCAATGTCCTACATTCTCCTCTCCTACTTCCTGCCTGCTCCATCCTTCCCACACATCTGACTCAAATGTTGTTTCCGCTGTCCCGTGTAGCTCATCGAAAAACTGCTCGGTTCATTATCTGAGATTTCGCTTCGTTTCAACTGCCTGGTATCGACCATACAATTACGAATTACAGTCAAATACTTCCTCGTCCATTACAGCGCGCTCGTTACAAAAACTTTTCCTGGTCTCGGCTCTTATCCCAAACGGGGTCAAACTGTCAGCCAACTCCTTTGATAAAGAAAACGCCAATGAAGAGAAAAAATGAATAAATTCGTCTTTTGGGGTTGAATGTATACATTGCTTTTATACCTCAACAGCGACAAAACTCTAGGAACAGATGACAGAATTCCCAAAACCGCATACACATGGGGACTGGAGGTAAAAAAGCACACGAGTGCTTATTCCATTATCCTTGATATAAAAGAATAAATAGATAGATAGGAATAAAACTCTAGGTCAACAATAGTTGCTGTCTTGAGTGTTCGATGATGATGATGAAGAAGAAGAAGAAAAAGAAAGAAAAAGAAAGAAGAAGAAGAAAGAAGAAAGAAAAAGAAAGAAGAAGAAAAAGAAGAAAGAAAAGAAGAAGAAGAAGAAGAAAGAAGAAAGAAAAAGAAGAAAGAAAGAAGAAGAAGAAAAAGAACTCTAGGTGAGGCCTATCAAGCAGTTTGAAGTGATTACAACAGGACTGAGAAATACGGCAATGGCAAATCAGACCAAACTTGTACTGAAGTCACCAGCTGACACAAACCACCCACCACCTGTGACAACAAAACGCCCGCATCTGCTCTAACACCCCGCAACTTGTCAAGTCTCTTAAAGCTGAATGCACGCTCCTGACTCAACGATTACCAACAGAATAGTTTTTGTGAAGGCACAGTCAGTCCTCTTTCTCTTCTCCTCTTTAACTCTGCGAGCATTTTATATACACCTTAGCAAGTTGGCACGCTGCCAAGATGAAAGCGGAGACGATACCACCGTCACACAAAAGGTCTTGTCCCCCATAGAGTCCATTATTCTGGAAACCTTAACCTATCGCCCCCACCCTCCCTTACCGCCCACACACACATTTCAACTCTTTACTGACTGCACTCGTAAATTCAGCAACCCTGATGTCACCCGAGCAGTAAAATCTAATTTCCTCATGAGCTGGACCCCTGTTTCATTTTCTATTGTGAAAAAAAAACCCTGAAGGATTGATTATCGTTAAACTAACTGCAGTCATCCCTGAAAGTGAAATGTGAATGTGCAGCTTGTTTTGATTTTTTTTTTTAAGAAAAAAAAGAGTGACACCTACAAGGGGGAAAACTTGATTAAAAATGAATACACACAACTTGATACTTGATTTATATTCATGCGAGGCACAAACAGTACTTATGGCAGAAACTAACACCCACAGATCTTCTATTCTCTCTCTGTGGATGTAATAAAAGCACATTGGTGCTTATTCATTATCCTCAAAAGAAAAGAAATGATTTTGTGGATGTAATAAAAGCACATTTGTGCTTATTCATTATCCTCAAAAGAAAAGAAAATGATTTGATTTCATCTGATCTCTCTCCCTTCTCTCTCTCACACACACACACACACAAACACAGAGAACAACGTAAATCGAATCGACACACACACACAACACACACCCGTGAAGCGTAATCGAAGAAGACGATCGGGTAGACAGAAAGCAAAAGAAGGTAATCAAAGGACTATCTCTGATCAACAACAGCTAGCATGATCGTTAATAACTTTCAAGTGACAGCTATCAAAGTTTCCCTACACACTGTCGTCGGATCTGAGTCATTTCCTTAATCACAGTCATAGCAATACATGCATACATAATTTCCACTAACCACCTTTTTTGTCTTTTTCTTTTTTTATTATTTTTAGTTACTAGGCTAAATCAAAGCATTCATCATAATTGTGGATTTATATTCAGTGTTGGCGAAGTGGGATAACCCTATCCAAAACAATTTTTCAAAACTTGAGGACCGTCCATTTTTCTTAATGAAAACCAACATTTTGGTTTGGTTTTTATCCAAAATGACTTTAAAAGTATTTCAAAACTCAACTTGATTTTTGATAACTGGAAGGATTAATTCTTTTTTTTTTTTTAAACGAATGAATGAATAAACAAATGCATGTTGTGCTTAGATTGCCCTATCCTAGCTTTACAGGGCTCACAACGCTTTTCATATGAAGTACAAAAGAAAAAATATTGAAATCGCCTATGACATGGGCCTATTAAGATCTCCATCATGGAAAAAAACCAAACAACTACTCCATGCAGTAAAAAGGTTAATTTCAATTCCATTGCACGCCTTCTTCAAAACTGCTACACCGCAAAAACATGCACACATTACTCTGACATCATTGTTTTGTCAAAACGCTTTAAAAAATATATCTATATTTCAGCGCATAAACATGCACAACGGTCTTGACAGATAAATACTTTGATGTCACATTGTTCCCAGCCCTGTGGATCATGCGGTCCACATCAGGACTAGCAACACACGCTTGGTCACAGCATCCTTATTCCAGCTGTCTTCATTAAAGCTTTCTTGTAAAAGGCAACAGCTTGCACACAGCCATATATGCATAACACACAGCATTCGGCAACACCAACGGCAGCACTAAATACAGCCTAAGAGAGTAATCTATTTTATGTTTGCAGCTTTTTTTCAATCGATCCCATCGTGCACCTTTCCCATCTAATTCCTACAAACTGAATTTTTATTTTAAAAAAAAACAAAAGCCCCCCCCCCCCCCCCCAGGGCAAAAAAGAAGAAAAATAGAAATGTACTATCCATTAAATTCAAATGGTGATAAAATTGTCAATGATAGATTTACCGTGCCACTGTCAAAGTGACATCACAACCTGATTGTCTACATATACCATTAATTGATGAATTTATACCAGTCTCCATAATGCATGTGTGTGAGTGTGTGAGTTTTGTGTGTATCTATGTACATGAATGTGTGTGTGTGTCTGTGTGTGTGTGCATGTTTGTATGTGTGCGTGTATGCATATGCCCATAAAGTGCATGCATGTGTGGTGTTCATGACATTGCTGTGTGTTGCTATACTCATGTACACCTGTTGTCATATGTTGATAAAAGCTTTATTATAATTATGCAGCCACATGGACATGTCGTTCGGCTCATTGCATAACTCACTTTACACTTTTTTTTTTCTTTACATATTCACCTGCTCAAATCTGCTTTATGATAAACGCAACGCCGCCTCATATTTTGATTACCTCGTATAGACTTTAATAGGACGAGTACTACCTACATATTCTTTATCTCCGATGTTTCCCGGAGGCACAGAGCCAGTAACTAACGTACCTAATGAGGCGTAGTGCTCGGTGAAGTCTGTCAAGTAGTCTCGGAACTCCGCCGCTGAAGACATGGCGAGAAGGAGGCGACTTTTCTTTCCACCTGCACCCACCTGCAAAGTGATACCACACGTTTGTTAACACTAATAATATGAACAATATCAGGTAATGGGTAAGTTTCTTCTTTTCTTTTCTTTTTGTTTTGTTCAGCAGCTACAACTCCGAGGATCACCAATGATGAAATTTTGCGAATGCAACCGTTTTTGTCCACCATGAAGGTAGCCGCATTTTGACTTTGGGGAAAGGTTTCAATTAAGTCCTTTTTTTTGGCAAAGAATTCCTGACAAGAAAATATATGCTTTTTTATTTGGAAAGCATTTCAGTGAATCAAATCACACATAAATACTACAAAGAAAAAAAATTGATTAAAGTGAAATAAAATTTTGTCAAAAAATACTATTTTCTGCCTTAATCTTAAGTATTTTTAAAACCAATTTCATTATTGTGAGAATCACTTTGATTTTTGAGAACTACTTACATCGTTTCAATAGATTTTCAGTCTCAACTTGAAACATTTTGAGTATTTACTTAGTTAAAACTAAAAACAAATGTGATTTTTCATTTGGAATGCATTTTCAGTAAGTAAAATCACACATAAACACTTTGTAAAAACACCCATCTGGATTCTAGTCGCATCAAATTAAAAAAAAATACTTTCCAAAAATTAATCTTAAGCATTTAAATATTTTCAGAATTAATTTGACATTTGAGTACTACTTTCAAAACATTTTCAGAATCAAGTTACACTTTTAGTATTGACTTGAAAAAAAACATTGACCCCCTACTATACAGCCAGTCAGTTTCAAAGCAGTCTTTCCCAACCCACTTTTTCCCTCATCATGCTCAACTTACTTTAAAAAAACCCAACAAAACCCAACCAACCTTCCAGCCAGTTTTGACTGTGCAACTAAACAGCCTTCTCTTCAACATCACAAGTGACAAGATACAAGCAGTCTTGAAGCATTTCAGGCAAACCCGCAATTTCTGATGTCAGACAGGGAGCGATAAAGAGGGCAATCTGGATCATTAAGCTGAAGCTCGCACATACAGCGCACGCTTTGCAGCATTACCCACGTGACAGGTATTTTTCTAATGCAGAAACAAGAACCTTGATGAACCCTCGCTTCCACTGATTTAGTGCTCTGCAACTGAATCTGTCTTCACTCGATCAGCCATTGTGGCGTAGTGGTTTGCGTCAAGGATTCCAGCGTGGGAGATCATGGGTTCAAGCCCTGTCTATGATAGGATTTCCTTTTTTTCCCTCCTTGATTTTTTTTAATTTTTAGGATGTGGCTAGTTCTTCTCCTAAGCTGAGTGTGATGAAAGCACAAAAAGAAAACCACACAGTTGAGTATGATAAATTTGCAGTGGAATTTTTCTTTTTTCTTTTAACGAATGTTGCCAGTTCAATTTTTAAAGAAAGTCGCTGATTTTCCTACAAACAACACTGCAATTGTCTGTCTTTTCTAGAACTGGCTGATAGCAGGGCAAATCAGTAAAGAAAACACAGAATACAGTTTTGTCATTTGGTCTCAAGGATCTGCACTGCATTATAACCACTATCCTCATCACCATCACTAATTCAGATTATGCCCTAAACAAAAACTATCCCAGGACTACCCTTCACCTTCTATAAGGTAGGCATCTTATTTTCTAAGGCTCTGCATGAAACCTGCTAGTATTATCAGTAGGGTCAGGTCAGGTGAGGTGAGGTGTCTCTATTGCCGCTGTCGTTGGTAGGAACTCCATGCAATGCCACCAGGGTTTGCCATCTATATATGCATCTCTGCTGAGTTCTACAATCTCCTGTAGCCCTCCTTCCAGACCACTGATCTCAGTGATGTTGGCAATGTAGGATGTTGGTGGTCTGCCTTTTTTCCCTTCTGCCCTCAACACACACACGTCAGGCCCAGTGACATCCAATTTGGTGTGGAAGAGACTTGCTATCTTTCAGGTCTCTCTGGAAAACTGGCAAGAGAACGGACCAAGGAGGCAGAAAATAGACATGGATGATGGAGGTGATAGGAAGAAAAAGAAACCAGGCAGAAACAAAACACAGGGATAGAAAAGGAAGGAATCCTCAGCACAGAATTTCCAGAAGGTGGGGGTGCTATATATAACGCTGACAGGTCTTTGGCATCCCAATAGTGGAGTCGTCCAGCCTCAAATCACATTGATCTGCGCTGCATCATCACTCCTGTCTGACCATTCGACTCTTAACAGCCGCCTGTACAACCACATTTCGGCAGTGTTAATTTTTGTGTCCATTTCCAATTTTCGTAGTGTCCGGGCTTGACCCAGACAGCAATACAGGCCAGATTAGTATGGCTCTGAGAGAGTGACACAATCCTACATAACGACAACAACAACAACGCCTCACCTCTGCCACCTTGATGAAGCGGCCACGTCGATTCTGCTTGACATCCAGGTAGAATCGTTTGGACTGGATGTGAAGTGTGCGTGTGGCCAGCTCCTGCTCTCCTGACCCTGTGACATCAAACTCTGAAAACACAACAACCACCATCGTTGTACATTATATATATATACACCATTGCCATGGCAACCAAGATCTATCATGCAGATAAGGAGGAGGGTGGCAGGATGGCTAAGACCTTCACTTGCCTAACAAGTAAACCCTGAGGTTCTGGGGTCGATTCCCAGCCTCACCCTTTCTTCTCCAGTTTGACAGGGGGAAAAAACAAACTGAATGTTAAAGTTCTTCGGATGAGACTATAAACCGAGGCCTCGTGTGCAAAAGGCAAGCAGCACATTTGCACACTTGTTAGAAACCCGGTCTGCCTTTCGGAAGAGCAGGCCATTGTGTGCTGGTAGGAAGGGACGATCAAAATAAAAACCACATGCACACAGACGTCCTGTTTAGACACCATCCCAGCAGACAGAATGCGGCTATAGGTCTAAATGGTTGGGGGGGGGGGGGGGGGGGGGGGGGGGGGGGGAAAATCGTGGCGCTCTAGTTGACGAACAGGGGGAAAATGTCACAGATTATTTATCATGTTACCATTTACTATGAAATGAGCTGATTGCACCTGACCCACTTTTCCCACAGGGAGTGATGTGAGGCCGTGGTGCGTGCGTGTGTGTGCGTGTGTGTATGCGTGAGGTTGCTGATTTTGAGATAGATTTCAATTGATTATAAAACTGTAAGCTTTTGTCTTCCTTGTACTTGAGTATTACAGAGTAAATGATTTCAATTGGTTATAAAAGTGTAAGCTTTTGTCTTCCTTGTACTTGAGTATTACAGAGTAAATGATTTCAATTGGTTATAAAACTGTAAGCTTTTGTCTTCCTTGTACTTAAGCATTACAGAGTAAATGTGTTTCTTTTTGCTTTACAAACGCATCTAAAAACGCCCACCCCCTCATCCAGACCCCTTGTTACAATGCAGAATTAGTCCATTTCTCATTTTGTCACTTCCTGGAGCCAAGCATTTGTAATAATACTCATAATATCTAACTTTTCATAGAATTGTGACTTGTCCGATTTTCAATCTGTGAGGGTTTTTTGTTGCTGGGTTGTTGTTTTCTTCATCTAAATGGCCTTTTTTTCTTCTTAAAAAAAAAAAATTGAATAGCCTTTTACTGAAAATTAATCAATTAATGAAAAACTGACCTCGGCTACAATGTGACTGATTATGTGAAGGAGGCTCACAAGAATTTTATGCATGCATGATTTCAGAGCATTATCATTCTTTTGTATCCATGTATCAATGAATAAATCCGCTTCTCTTTTTCTATGTTCATTAACTAACTCCCCGAGGGAGCCACACTGACTGAGCCTTTCATGCAGACTATTTCAGGTCATGCAGTGTGTTTCACTCTTAGGCAAGCTGAACCTGGCCAAGCCCACCCTTCTCCGAGTCACAGATTGCATGCTGGGTAGGTTTGTGTCATGAATCCATCCATACCACTGGCATATAAACTTACAAAGCTGGACAACTCTTCTATACAAATATGGATGAACTTTTAAAATGTTGTTCATTCCAATTCGATTCTTTTTATTTCAAAGATAATGAATAAGCACTCCTGCAGGGGGGTGGGGTGGGTGGGGATTGTTTTTTTTTAATTTTTTATATTCATCCCCCCATGTGTATGCAGTTTTGTAAATTTTGTCATCTATTCCTACTAGCATCCAAGGGCTGATGTTATTCTCTTGGAAGATGCTATTGCTGTGTGTGTGTGTGTGTGTGTGTGTTTGCAGATGGTACCTTCGCTAATTGTCTCATGTGTATGAATTACTCTCTTGGAAGATGCTATTGCTATGTGTGTGTGAGTGTGTGTGTGTGTGTGTTTGTGTGTATTTGCAGATAATACCTTGGCTAATTGTCTCATGTATACATAAGAAGGGCTTGCAGGAAAATCGTGTTGGAACCAACGAAATAACAGCACGGAAAACACTCTCCTCAAATGGACGGTTCAACAGGGACTTAAACCTTCACCATATAAATTTGGCCTACTCAGAGAGAAAAACAAAACATGCACATGCAGACACAATGACACATGTGCATCTGTACACATACTAGAATAAACTTGAGTGCATGAAAAAAAAAACCAATGTGCACTCGTGTTGGCTGAACAAGTTAACTGCTTAACTGATACAATGAGCATGAACACAAAGTACATCTGGTGACATCAAACCTTCATGAATAGATTTTTAGGCGACATATATCAATCTTATCACATCTGCTCACCATAAAAATCTACAGTGGGACAACCGGGGACTTGTTATTGATCTACCATCATGAAACTGAGGTCTGGTGTCAAACAACGCCTACTGGCATCGACTTCAACACTGAACAAAAATCACTCCACGCCCCACGGCAATAAAAACAAATATATATCTATATATCATTATATGTATGTCAAACACAGCACTGAAAAGTTAAACCCTCCATTGGCGTTCTGAAATTTGAACCTGGGAATTGTTAAGTGAATTGCCATGGCAACCAGACAGCGTGGGCTTGACTGACGGCAATTCTCGCCACCAAGACCAACTTACTGAATTACAGGTATAACTCAAAAGGCAGGGTGTACATTAAAAAAAAAGGTCACTATGTTATTTTTACATTCATATCCGAGCCGTCAATATCGAGAACTTTGGGTGTCTTTGCGTGAATGTCATGTCTGCATCGTCGACATAAAGATCCAGTTTCTACATGGTGCGTGTGTGTGCGCATGTGCCTGTGCAACGTGCGAGAGAGAGAGAGAGAGAGAGTGGTGCGATTGTGAGACAGACAGAGACCAAGAGAGACAGACAGACACAGAGACAGAGAGAGAGAGGATTGTGCATTTAAGTGTATATTTCAACAACATTCAACTTTGGTGTACATGTAATAATATGCACTCATGCTTATAAATACTTTATATTCTCCTTTCTTTTGCAAGTGCGCATGCGCGTGTTCAGGGGGGGAAGAAAATTCAATGCAAGCAGGAGATAAATGAATACAGACGGGAAGGGGGTTTGAGGGGAGGGGGTGGGGGGTGAATGACGAGATAACTAGAAAAACTCTTGAAAAAGCCAAGTGAGGCTGCGGATGTCAGTCAAGCTATTTTAGTCTCTGTACACACCGCTCTCAAAGCGCTTCTGACAGAAGCCAAGAATCTGACACACTGAAGATTTGCTTATAACTGCATGATAATGTGTGCCAAATTTCCATCACTGCTCTCTCATCTCTCTTTATGCACCCCCACCATCCCCCTGACCTCTTTAAGGCAACCCCCCCCCCCCCCCCCCTTTTAAAAAAAAAAATCCTAGCTCCTCTTTGAACATATTAAAAAGCAATCACTTTAAAAAGAGTTCCCTCAAATTCCATTGACTGCAAAGTGTTTGCTAAGCAAATATTACTTGTCAAGCACAAACTACCAGAGATTCTCAAAAGATGGACTGGAGGTGGCTGCTAGAGTGAGGGAGGTAGGGAGAGAGAGAGAGGGGGGAGAGGGCAAGAGAGAGGGGAGAGAGAGAGAGGGCAAGAGAGAGAGAAGGAGGGATGGAGAGAGAGAGAGAGAAGAGGGATGGGGGAGAAGAAGAAACAGGTATAGAAAGGGAGTGGAGGGGGAAAAAACAACTAAATAGTTCAAAAACCACCACTCGAACCTCTCCTCTCCTCCCACAACACTACAGCCTCCCACTCTCAGTCTCCACCAATGCTCTGTGGTAAAAGGTACGACCCTGTTTTTTTTAGTTGCTGAACAAGCAAGTTTTCTGCCGGCACCATTTCTCTCTCTCTCTCTCTCTCTCCCACCTGCAGCCTACCATGCTTCCATCCCCACAACCTTCCTTTCTCTCTCTCTCTCTCTCTCTGGATGCCCCTATCAATAATGAAAAGACATAGCTAGGCTGCTGCTGCTGTTGCTGCTGCTGGGTGGGTACCGGGTGGGTGGAGGGGTGGGGGGGGAGGGGAGGGGGGAAGCCTGCCTATGCCACTCTCAAGACTTGTCTGCCAGGTAACTAGTTCTAGTTTTCTCTACTCTTCACACTGTAAGGTCTAAAATGCAGTCAGGCTGGAGACCGGGTTTTGTTTTTGTGCGTTTTGTTTGTTTGGGGATTTTTTCTGTGTTTTTTTTAAAACACCTGCATGCATCCCCCAACTTACAATCTGTACACAGTAGCATGGCTAAAAAATATTGGATAACAAAAAAGAGATTTGGGGGGGTGGGGAGGTAGTTGGGATTGGGAGGGGTTGGGGTGGGGGGGGAGGGGAGAGGAAAAGAGAAGAGAGTGTGTGTGTGACTTAAAAAAATTTTTCATTTTGAGGATAATGGGGTGGGTACATGTGTGTGTGCGAGAGAGAGTCTTTATCAGCTAACTGACAGATGCCTTCATGGATCCTTTTCATGCATGGCAAAATGCCTAAATGAGTAAATCTCTCAAAAAGTTTTAATCTTGCAGCTAATTTGCCAGAAGCCCTGGGAAAATGTATATCTATAATTCATGAATATATTCAGGGTAAAAGTTCTTTTAAAATTTTTTTTTAATAAATAGTGATTTAAACACTGTGTTTTCTTTGAACATGGTCATCTCTCGAGTTCAAGTCAGCGCTTCTTTATAAAAAATCTTTTTACTATTATTATTATTATTGTTGTTGTTCTTCTTCTTAGTCTGTTTTTCTGGTTGGTTGATTACATCTGTTGTTTTTGTTTCTTTCTTTGGTTTGGTTTTCACTCTTTAGTTTTTTTAAAAATCTCCGACCCCTTCTTTGCAAAAGCCAAAATTACAAATTATACAAGAAGAAGAAAATATACATTACATCTTAATTTTGCAAGGTTTTTTTTTTTGTTTCTAAAAAGCATCTGTGCTTGCCCTTCTTTTCTTTCTTTCTTCCTTTCTTTATAAGGAAAACATTTTTTGCTCCTCAAAAACTGAAAACTAGCAAAAAATGTAAAATTAAGCACTACCTTTTAGGCTTCTGAAGTTACAACCATACTGACATTCACCATCATGAACAATGAAAGGTGTACCCTCAGAGTGAAGGGATACATCTGTGTCATGACTGACTTGAACTGTAGAAGGAAGAAGAACGGTACCATCTTGCCAATTAGACAAATGTCACTCAATAACTAGTATACTATACTAACTCGCGGAGTATATCCTCACCTGTTTTATGAGAGAAAACCTCTGAAACAAAAGCATTTCTCTTTCTGCTATCCAAAAATGAATCCACAGTCATGGATAACTTTGAAAAGAGCAGCAGACGAACATATTGATTACAGACTTCAAGAAAGCATCTGATAACCACAATCAATTGGTTCACAACAACCTCATATTAAGTTTTTAAGGTCAAAAACACTGGCACTTGGCATGGATATGGGCTTTCTGGCCAAAAACAAGCTGTGAAAGCAAAAAGATCTGGTTCCGAGTTATTACAAAGAAAAGTTTGCTCTCAAGATATAAGAATATTTTGGAGTCCCCCAGAGCTCAGTTTTAGGACCCTGCCTCTTTACTGGAAAACTATTAACATCATCAACCTTAAAAGCTGTGCTTTACACATCACTTTATTTCATAGATTTGGTCTGCAGCGTACCATGTTTGTAATATCTGTTTGTTTAAACTATTGTTTGTTTGTCATTGGTTGCATGACTGTTTAAGATTAGGTTGAATGCATGCGCTTTGATTTGTCTTTGCAAGATACAGCGCTATATAAGTTCCATTTATTATTATTTTTTATACTGAACAAACTCGATTTGCCAAACATCACTCTCTAGACTTTGCTGATGATGGTACTGCTGCAGGTTTTCTCTTTTTGCTGATCAAGACTAGCTACAGAGTACAGTTTGACCCCCTTCAGCTGACAGACTGGATGATGAGCCAGTATACCACCTAAGAAACTGCATTCCTCAGTGCCAGTGATCAGGAATAGGCTCATCATTTTTTTCTGCTAAACACATGAGTTTAATCAGCTGCAGTTAACTTTAGGGGTCAAACACACAGATATCAAGGCTGACGTCAATGAAATCTTCACTTTTTAAAAAGAGGAACCTCAAAAACAATTCCTACAGAGCTGAAGAAGTATGTTCTTTCGAGCCAGAAGGCCCATAGAGCCGGAGCTTATCCCGGTTTCTGTAGCGTTAAGCGAACTGATGGTTTTTCACCACCCCTGTGACAGGACGCTAGTCTGTCGCCAGATACTTCCCCAGCAGAGCTGGTACCCACTTGTACACCTGGGTGGAGTGAGGAAAATAGGAGTAAAGTGTCTTTCCCAAGGACACAACACCGAGCCGAGCGGGGATAGAACCCGCGACCTCTGGATCACGAGTTGACCGCCTAAACCACTCGACCACGGTGCCTCCCTACAGAGCTGAAGAGATGGCATGCAAATCATTTGTAAAGCCCAAAATGATTTTACAATTCAATGTCAATGAAGTATGAGACTCTCAAACTAATTTCACACAGAGAAATCTGCCGCAACAAAGAATGCTGTCAAGACAGTGACTTTTCCCAACAGTTCACAGGTTTCTATCAAATGTGCAATTAGGTCGGGGCACTATCTTTCTTTCACAGAAAAAATCAAGGAATGGCACACGCTTCCAGTATACACTGCAAAAGTCAATGTGATATACTGCACTTTTGAACCAAATGCCTGAAGGCAAATTAGCTGCGAGTTGTATGAATTTGTTCTTTATTTGTCACTGTTATTTTTAATTTTTATTAAAATTTTTTTTTTAAAGTTATGAGTATTTTGGTTATGATAAAAAGTACTTAATACATTTTTGGCTTTTTCCTCCTCTCTTCTGCAGAACTCAGGCCTGAAAGTGAAAATCATCAGCATAATAATTATGTTCACAGTGCAAAGGAAGAAGAGAACAAGGGGCAATAATCGATGCAGTTACATTCTTGATCTTAACGCTGACATTCACGTTGCTGACTTTGTATCATGGCAGATGTTTGCGTGCAGTGCACACACAAAAAAAGATCTATACAGAGTGTCTAAGGTGAATGTGTCATAAACATCCCTTGAAAAAAAAACCCCAAACCCAACCCAGAAGCATCTGGCTCAAACACATCAATCATGTTTTTGATGCTGATGAAACAATAAGAGACTAGCCACAGTAACCAGTTTTGATATACACGAACCAATCCAATCTATTTTTGTTGTTTATAACCCTGCGCCGACCACAGGGGCCACAATTATCGGGGCTGTCACCTTGGTGCATAAACCATTGGGTTTTTTTGATGCTTTTGGTGGGTTTTAAAAAATTTATCTCTACATATTTTTTATTCCCGTTCACCGATTTTCCTACAATGGTCACACACACTTTCTCATATACACACTCTATTCTCTTTTTCTTATTGTCGTTGTTGGGTTGTTTTTTTACAGCACTATGCAAACCATTGCAAACCAATACAAATGAATGTTGGCACGATAACTGGAAAAATGTACTACCAATAAAGACATGAACCATTGTTAATCACAATACTCTAAAGCACTATTGGGGAAAAAAATCCTGTAACTAGTCAAAAGGGTCATCTCTTTTTATCACAAGAATCTGCAATCTATGGACTGGACATGGTCCACAAGCTTAGCTGGGCAATAAGCAACTGAAAAGTCTATTATAATGAAAGCAGCTTTTTTGTTAAATGCCTATTTTATAGCAGTTGTCTTCACCATGATGAGGATCAAACACAATGACACTATTCTGAAGCCGCCAAATTAGGACATCATGAACAAATGTCTTCAGGCTGTTTCTCTGTCCAACTTCAGTTCTTTGGTTGAGTCGATATGTGGTAATCTTCACACATACGCTCACACGCACGCAAGCACACACACACACATTGCCAACTTTTAAGAAGGACTCTCTGAAACTTTTTGAGAGTATTTTCTCATTTCTGTTCCAGGGTGGATCACCTATTTTCAATAACTTTTTACTTTTTTACAAAATTCATTTATTTATTATTGATTTAAAAAAACCCAACAACTTTGTAATGTTATAATGCAAAGCAAGGAAATTAAGAGACAGAGACTTCAAAAACAGAGAAAATGTCTAGAGATTTTCATTTTTTCCATAGTGCAACTACAAAGTGATAAGATCACCTTCATAGGCTAAGGTCCAAAGAGTACTGAAGTGGGAATCTTTGCTTTTCTATTGTACATTTTGCAGTCAGTAACTTTGACCTTCAGATACACCATCACCCCCCCCCCCCCCCCCCCAAAAAAAACCCAAAAAAAACCCAACCCTTAATAAAGCATATATAATCTTGTGCCCCACTGTAGTCATAACAAATGTCATGAATTCAGGATCTGTCCCTACTAATAACTATGAATAGTGATACCAACCACACTGTCCTGCATAACAAGGTATGAATGAACACTCTCTCGCACTTTCTTCACAGACTTATTTTTGACTGAAGTCTTTCGATACATTTCACGTCTAAGTCAGTAACTTAAGTACACATAACGAAATCAAACTTTCATTCGAAGGACAGGACAGCCTAGTGGTTAGAGTATTGCCTTCACAATCTGATGGCCTGGGGTTGATCACAGGTTTCAGCTACCGCCGAAATGCCCATTCCTGGGGATTATTTTCCCCTAAGGACAGTTCTGACTCCGCTCCACTGAAAATCCTTCTGATAAGACTAAAAACCAAGATCCCGTATGTGAACTCACACAGAACATCTTGTGCATATGTTAAAACCTGTTCTGCTATTCCGAAGAGTAGACCACTGTGTGCTGGTGGGAACCGATGACAGAAATTAAAAAAAACAACGTAGGCACAATGATCTCGTGTCTAGACATCATTCCCCCCAAGTCAGCATGCTGCTACCTTAATGATGGGCATGCATGGTATCTCGCCAGTGGTGAGCCTAAGAGCTCTAGCCAAAGAACAAAACACAAATACCAGAAACAAAAACAAAAATCATTCTTTATTGGCTTTTAAGTCTGACTACAAATATCCAAGAAAACCAGTCTCAAAACAAAATCAATACAAAAAAAAAAAAAAAAGGAACAAAACACACAATCAAAAACACTTCAAACCGACAAAGCCAAAGCTCCCAAACAAAATAATGACCAAAAAATTTAAGAATTTTTTTTTTAAAAGAATGAACAAATGAAAAGGCTTGTCAAAAATCTGTTGTCATTTGCAAGGACAGTAAATAATTGTAATTCTTCTGCTGTTCTAGACAGTACAAGCTGATTAACTCATCTGTCCTATATTTCGCACATTTTGTATCATATGTACAGTTTCTTTTTCTGCATCGCAAAGCAAACGCACATTATCCGTGAGTGGCATTATGGATGCACCATAAAGGTAAGCTTCAGCATAGGAAAGCAACTGCTTCTCAAAGCATACACACATTGTCCAGGAGTGACCGAGTGGCAGTATGTATAGATGTACCCTAACTGTAAGCTTCAACAGAGCAAAGCAAAATTTCGACTTGTAATTGGAACAGTGCCCCTTTCTCCAAACCCTGAAGTAATGTATAAATACTTGAAGAAAATCACAAAAGACCATAATATGCACACACAAAACGATGTTAATTTTTTTTTTTTTTTAATGGAAAAAAAAGAAGCAAAACCCTGACAGAAAAAAATTCCATCTCACACACTGGAGTTCTGGCTAGTGTGTCTGTATTCTCCCCAGACTCACCAATTCCCTCTATGCATAAAGATTAGAAACAGGAATTACGTAAAAGTACTTATACTTAATTTGGCACAATCTATATCGGAGTTTAACACTAAATTGGAGCAGAACTCAAAATGCTTATGGATTTGTAAATGTTTAGATCAATAAAATAAACAACATCTGCCTGTGATAGCATGAACTTTTCCGTAAGTTTTCATACATCTGCCCAGTCATACGTTTGTTGAGCTGAAACAGTAAAAGAACAAAAAAATTCAAAAAGTGATTCAGCCAAGTTGCATCAAATCTGAAGTGACCACAAACAAAATCAAAGTCTAAGTCTATGATACGTCCTTTTCACTTCAAAATCAAGGTCTCGGCAGTCATTACTCATCTGCTGGTGATAAATAAAGCAGACACCAGAACAAAGTCCAACACTTCATTGTCGTTGGCCCAGACAAGTTATGTTGTACTTGTACAGCGAGTCATTTCTTCGTACAGTGAGTCATTCCTGTTCTCGTCTCCAGACTTATGTATTGTCCCCCTTTTCACAAATAAATTAATAAATTAGTTGGGTGTTGTTTTTTTCCTTTCAATTTCATAGGGATATATTGTTGAACGATCTTCTAACAGTGGGAAAGAGTGGTCTTCTTTTCCTTCCATCAAACAATGGCGTTAAGTTGTTGAGATTCTGCTGATGAAATAAATTCTCTAATGCATCTAGGGAAACTTACCCCCCCCCCCCCCCCCCCACCCCACCCCTTAAGAGCACGCATGCATGCATGCCTCTCTATGTCTGTGAGTGTGTATATGCACAGGTCTAGGTAAACTTTTTTGGCTGTTGTTGAGGACTCTTTTCTTCCTTTGACTTCCAATTACATCACTCACTGACATCTGTAATTGTGTCCATTTTATTATTATTATTATTATTATTAATGATCAGTATTGAGTAAATATGCATGTCTGCATATCTGTGCATCTCCATTCATATCAAAATTACAAAATAAGTAATTACAGTGAGGCCCTGTAAATGTCCTGGTGCCTCTTGGAGATACATTTACTTTTAAGTAAATTCTGTGCACTGGTTTAACCCCTTGTTTTCAAAACAAGGTAGTGGATTATAACTGCATGATTAAAAACAAAACAAGAACAAAATACCCAGCCCCCTCCCCCCCAAAAAAAAAAACCCCAACCCTCCAGCAGTACAAGATTTTTTTTTTAAAGGTGATGGTTTTTGTTATCTACTATTATAGTATTAACTGTGGTAATTACATGTCAATAGTATGATCCACAGCAGGTTAATGATTTCAAAGTGGATAGTACTTACACTGAACTTAACCCCTAACAAATATGTCAATCTCATTGTTATGTAACACTGACAACAAATCAGGTCGCATTGATTAGCAGTGTGTGCAGTGTGCTTCAAGTTCATTTCTAACCAGGTCAACAACAACAAAAGACACACCCACTACCCCCCCCCCCCCCCCCCCCCCCCACTTCTCTCTCCAACACATTGCATACAATTGCAAGAGCATGCACCAGGTGAATGCCTACCCTGAATACTATATATTTCTTTTCAATAAAGACTTTATGTACACTTCTCCAGGTAAAAACTGACTTACTCATAGTCATATTGATCGACAGCTTATTAGTTATCATATTTTATACTTATCTGAAGTTATCTCAATAATCAAGAAACTGGAATTGTCAAACAAACAGGACTATGAAATAAAATTTAAAACAAAAACTGAAACAGCTTCTAATGACTAATTGTAGATTATGATCTTTATAGTTCATAACTTTTGGGGGAGGGGGCATAGGCCCAGGTGGATAAAGCTGTATGTTATCGTTTGGTGTGTGTGTGTGTGTGCATGCGTGTGTGTGTGTGTGTGTGAGAGAGTGTGTGCGTGCATATAGGTGTGCACACGTGTTTGATTATGCATGTTTCCCTTGGTCAGTTGGTGTGTGTGTGTGTGTGTGTTCATACGCATGCACATGTAAATGTGTGGTGGTGGCGTTATCAAATGATTAATTTAACTGCCGGTTTGTTTTCTATTTCATCAAGACTTTCTGACACAAGTTTTGTTATCTCTTTCCTTTCATGAAAGTTAGAATGTTCACAATGCCAATTTTTTCAAGTCTGAAATGGATGATCTACAGTCAAATAATTTACAGTTGCAGACAAAAGCAATCCTGTCTCAGCACTTAATTTGTAATGGTGTTTTTCTTTTGTCTAAATGTAAAAACAAAAACAAAACTTGTTTAAAGATTTATCAATCCTTGAAACCATGGGACACTTTGGCTAAATACAATTTATTTTTTAAATAATACATGGCTGAAGATTGAAAATGTCTTTCACAGTTTCAGGCATGTAGTTATCTAACATATTTTTCTTAAAATGTAAATAATAAAAGTATTAAGAAATACTCACTTCAGTTAAATTTCTCTTGAAATTTTTCAAAACACAGCTAAAATTGCATTTAAAATATAGACTTTCAAACCATTCAAACTCCAATATGAGAGTTAAAAATGAGGAATGGATGTATTTTGTACAACCTGAAACTATGTCACTTTAATAATCAGCCTGGGCTGTCTGCTGACCTGAAATCAAATACAGCTTTTAGAACTTTTCAAACTGCAAAAACCAAAGTAAAACAAGAAGCAAATTTGAAGTCTTATGATATTCTAAAATGGCTCCTCTCCTAGCCTGAAACCAAAATAAAAGGCTGCACAATGTGCATGCTGTGTGTGCAGCTCAGTTATATTTTGAGCTGTTAATATAACCCAAAGAAACCACCCCCAACAACAACAAAAATCCTGGAACTAGTCAAAGAATAAGCAC
>CM054158.1:50021008-50041008 GCA_028751875.1 Rapana venosa | reverse complement strand
GTTGTTGATGAGGGTTTTTTGAAAATTTTGTTTTTGGTCGTGTGTGTGTGTGTGTGTGTGTGTGTGTGTGTGTGTGTGTGTGTGTTTCTTTTTTTTTTCAGTTTCTATTTTTCTTTTGGAGTTAGTTTTATTATTATTGGTTATGGTAATAATGTAGTTAGATAATACTGATCAAGTTGTATTTTGTTCCTAGATAGATAGATGGCTTGATATAAAAACAAACAAACAGCAAATGCATTGCTTATTCAATGTACCATCTGGAAATAAAAATTTGACTTGACTTGACACACAAACCACACACACACACACACACCACACGCACACACACACACACACACACACACACACACACACACACACACCAAAAATCTTTTTTCTCCTCAAACGCTCAGACAGCAACTCATGTCATCTGGCATATGAGCAAAAATGCGTTGCACTGCCGTTAAGCGCTTGACAAGTCAGGCCCAATACACCCCACTTCCGCGTGGGAGAGAATGATTATCTTGAATGTTAAGTCTTTTCGAAAAAATAAAAGGCAGGAGAATGGATCAAGAGGGCAGAAAATAGACACAAAAGGGCGTGACAGGAAGAAAAGGAACCAGGCAGAAACAAAGAGAGGGATAGAAAAGAGGGAATTCCTAGCACAGAATTTCCAGAAGGTGGGGATGCTCTTTTATACTGACAGGCCCCTGACATCCCCGTGTGGTGGGGTGGGAGGTGGGGGGTGGGGGTGGGGGGTTAATAACTCAGACAGTTGCATAATTTATGCAGCGCACTGATCGGTAAGTTAAGTATTCTTTTATAAAATTTATTTATTTTATTCTTTTATATTGTCCAAAGCACAACACGTGCATATCGCATTAACGTTAATTCAAAGACTACTACTACTACTACTTCTTTTATATCGAGGATAATGGCATAACCACTCATGTGCTTTGGTGTGGGTTTTTTTTACAAATAGTCCCCGTGTGTATGCAGTTTTGTAAATGTTGTCATCCTTTCCCGCTGGCACACGATGGCCTACTCTTCTGAAAAGCGGAACGGGTTTTAACGTGTGCGCAGGATGTTCTACTACAGAGCTTCAGCCCACACATAAAGAAGGCTGAAGAACTTGACCAGTCACACACTCTAGTTTGTGGTCAGCGACAGACTATTGGCAAAACTGATTTACTGATGATGACCATGAGTATTTATGATTATTTGTAATTTGTATTCCATTTTATGTCATGGCAGATTTCTCCATGCGAAATTTGGGCTGGGAGAGGGTGTCGCCACAAAAGCGGCGCCACCCGTTATTTATTTTTTTATTCTTTTCATGTATGCATGTGTATTTGTTGGCCTATCAGAGTTGTGGTTTTCTACCAAATGTGTTGTTGCCATGGGTTCTTTTACGTGGCTGATTGGGTGTTGCACACGGGACCTCGCTTTTTTTAGGGGGGGGTCTCATCCGAGAGACTACCACTAGGCCCACCACTCACAGTCAAATGGATGGGGGAGAAGTTTCAGGCACAACTCGGGATTGAGTCGCGCGCGCTGCATAAGCGTTTAAAGCGTTTCATGAGATTTGTTTCGTGTGTGTGTGTGTGTGTGTGTGTGTGTGTGTGTGTGTGTGTTTATTTTATTTTTATTTATTTTATTTTTGTATATCGAGGATGATGGAATAAGCACTTATGTGCTTTTTTAAACATCCAGTCCCCGTGTGTATGCAGATTTGTGAATTTTGTCATCTGCTCCCACCCACAGTGACCTACTCTTAAGAAAAGAGGAACAGGTTTTAACGTGTGCGCAAGATGTTCTGCGTGCGTTCGCACACGGGGCCTCGGTTTATAGTCTCATCCGAAAGACTTTTGGGGAGAGTGGAGTCTGCACTGATGTTACCTCCAGGGGAAAATATCAATAAAATGGGAAATAAAATAATAAAATAGAAGAAAAGAAAACAAAAGAAAATAATAATAAAAAGTATGTGTTGTGTGTGTGTGTGTGTGTGTGTGTGTGTGTGTGTGCGCGCGCGAGCTGCGTGCGTGCGTGCGTTTATGTGTAAATTTGATATATGTTAATCTTATTAGTGGACAGTTGCGTGCCTATAAATGATTTAATTGTAAGCGCTTTGAGTTATTTTGCTTTACAAGATTGAGCGCAATATAAATTCCATACATTACTACTACTACTACTACTACTACTACTACTGTCATCATCATCATCATTATCATTATTATTATTCCTTCACCTTCACCTATCCCGTAGTCCCAGAGACCGTGGGGGCACCACTGAAGATTTTGCAAACAGCTTCCTCCTCTCCCTGTAGTCCTCTGCTTTCCGTAGCAAATCGTTCCACGCAAGGCCATTATGATTATGATTATGATCATCATCATCATTATCATCACCATCATCATTATTATTATTATCACCATTATCATTATCATAATTACCATTATTATTATTATCATCATTATTATTATCACCATCATCAATATTATTATTATCATCATCATCATCATTATTATTATTATCATCATCACTACCATCATGTATCACACAGTGTCCTGTCTACAATGTCTTCTACAATCCTGCAGATTGTGTGTTAGACCCACCGGGCAAGACCCCTACCATACCAGCGAGCTGGGCTAGCCTAGCTGCCTGCTAGTCCAGTCAGTCAGTCAGTTATATATGACAAGTTCGTGCTGATAGCATTACGGGCCCTGGTTCGGGGCAATGACCTGGCCAAGATAAAGCACACACACACACACACACAAACACCTCAGACACACACGCTCGCGCGCACACACACACACGCGCGCACAAGGGGCAACACAAATTCCTGTGAGGATTTATCAGCTGTCAGACTAGCCTATACTCTTCTAGTGGAGAGTTAGAATTGTGCATGGTGGCATGTACTGGCAAAAAGTACCGACTTGTCTGTCCCGCCTATCTGTCTGTCTGGCCATAATGATAAATAATCACAAGAGTTGAGAATGACACAGGAGTTGTTAATCCGGGTTATTATGAATGATGACCTTTCTGATTGGCATTTCCAGTCAGATGGATTTGTTGTTGCGGGAAAAGTGTGTTTCGTCTCATCTGTCGATAATAATTATAGACCTGGTCAGAGGCTCATGTTGACCACGGAAGTCATTGACACCGACGAGGGGGGTTATTCCCCTTTACACAGCTTCACTGAAACGATTTTGTTTTTGTTTGTTGGGAGGGTGGTGGTGGTGATGTGGTGGTGGAAGGAGAAGGGGGGGGGGGGGGGGGGGGGGGGGGAGGTGGGGCGGTGCTGGAATTTATCGGCAGTTTTTGTGTTTTTTCCTCCAGTTTTTGTTTTGATTGTCTTTCTTCGTTCCATGGCTACAGTTCTATGGATCACTTATGGTGAGATTTTTTTGGTGTAGGCTACTCTCTCTCCCCCCCCCCCCCCCCCCCCTTCCCCCCTCCTCTTACCATTCAGGTAGCCACATTCCAATTTCAGGGATGGTGTCTAAACACGAACACCTGTGTGCTTGCGTTTTCTTTGTTTAAAAAAAAAAGTCATTCTTTTATACTGGCACGAAATGATCTACTCTTCTGAAAGGCGAGGCAGAACGAGTTTTTAACGAGCGCACAAAATGTTCAGCGTGCATTCGCAGACGTGGTCTGGGTTTATAGTCAGTCTCATCTTAAGGACTTTTGACATTCAGTTCGATTTTTTCCCGGTCAATCTGGGAAGAAAGGGCAAGGCTGGGAATGGAACCCAGAACCTCACGGTTTACTTTTTAGTTGTTCTCCTTTATTTCTGCTCATCTGTCGTCCTTTTGTGTAATATCACTAATAGTGAAAAGACGTTAAATCAAAGAATGAGGCACTCCTCGGTTGTGCAAAAATTAATGGGATTTGCTCCACAGTTAATTAAAATGCTGTTATCAATCTTTGGTTTGTTTTCACACACGCACGCACACACACACACACACGCACGCACACACACACACACACACGCACGCACGCACAAACAAAGACACGACTCCAAACAATCAGCCGTGTATGACATGCAGTGTAAGGGAGGTAATAGACTGTGTACAAGCTCGGTTAACTCTCTTGACTCTCAAGTTCCCGCTAGAGAGAATGAATGAATGGAACAAATGTAAATAAAAAGGATTGTATGCAAAACCCGGTCTTACAATCTGCCCTTGAAAACAGACAATCAGTTAGACATTAATAAACAGAAACTTATACAAAACTGAATGATAGCACAAAAATACAGATAAACAGCCACAGTACCATTCAGACCTTAAATCGAAAATTTCGCTGGGACGTAAATACAACAACAACAACAACAACAACAACAACACAGTATCAATCTATTCTTTACTTACACACACACACACACACACACACACACACACACACACACACACACACACACACACACACAACACAGAGTCATTTTCTAATGGTAAAATTCCAGATGCACTGTATGCTTTTATACAGGAGGCATAGACAGGTAGTAGGCCTAGAGAGCCAGTTGGTATGCTCTACAGTCTATGCTTTGAAGTTTTCTTAACAACTATTTTGGAGCATTAAAAAATACTTCTTGAGCACAGTCAAATTTGAAGGAAGTAAAGATGTTGACAGATGTAAGTATATCTTGACTCCATGACTGCTAATAATTTTGGAACACATATTTAGTTTTTCTTGCTTTGTTTAGAATATATTCAATGTGACTGTTCCATGTCAGTTTTGTTGTAAGAAAAACTCCAAGAAATGTGACAGTTTGCTTGTATTCTAAAATTCCTTTATCTATTCGAAAACAAGGCATTGGGGATGGATTTGACCGATTATTAAAAAGGGTCATGTGTGTAAGATTAAAGTTTCTAAAAAAACCCACAAAAAAACCCCTAACCCAAACCAGAACAAAACCCCACCTAAGCAAGCAAAAAAAAAAAAATCCCAGGAAAAAATTTGTCAACCGCCGGATTGTTCCGTGCCGGAACCCGGGATTGAACCAGGGACCTTTAGATCTTCAGTCTAACGCTCTCCCAACTGAGCTATTCCGGCTGACAATCATTGCTACTTAACTAAAATACATAAACACACCTATGACTGCAGGACGTCTAAGGGAGATAACGACCATGTATTTAGAAAACGCGATCGATAATACTTTTATTAATAGGCCTAGGTATGGACAGCCAGGGATTTTATGGTTGCTTCATGAGTCAAATCACGAAAGCTAAGTGACATTTTTACGGTCGGTGTTTTCGTCTGCTTTTAGTCTGTATCGTTTCGTACCGGATGAGATCGCTTGTAACATCGATTGAGTTAGCAAACTTGTCTGTCGTCTGCTGCATAAAATTATGAGCCTTGTTTAGGCCTAGTCGTTTTTTTGTCTTCTTGGTGTGGAGTAGGTCGATCATGTTTTATTTAGTCATTAGTTCATTTATTTCATATTTGTTTGTTTAGTTATTTATTTTCCATATTTGTTATTTATGTATATGTTTATTTATTTCCATATTTGTTTATTTATTTATGTATTTATTTTTGCATGTTGAGAGGATTAGTGTGTGTTATCCTGTAGTGTTAAATTTTTATTTATCTATTTTATTCTTTTATATAGAGGATAATGGAATAAGCACTCATGTGCTTTTTTTTAACATCCAGTCCCCGTGTGTATGCAGTTTTTGAAAATTCTGTCATCTGTTCCCACTGGCACACAATGGCCTACTCTTCCGAAAAGCGGAACAGGCATTAACGTGTGCACAAGATGTTCTGCGTGCGCGAAAGCACACGAGGCCTCAGTTTATAGTCTCATCCAAAGGACCTTTGGGGAGGGTGGAGTCTGCACTGATGTTAACTCCAGGGGGAAAAATCCCCTTGAACGGGATTCGAACCCAGGTTGTCAGATTGCGAGCGATTTGTAAATGAAATTATAAGTAAGTGAATATTGTAAGTAAATTTATAAAAAGATTTGTAATGAAACATGAGCATACCCAGCATACATTCCCAACGTCAGAATGCGGCTGCCTTCATGGTGGGCGAATATGCAAGTGTGTGTGTGTGTGTGTGTGTGTGTGTGTGTGTGTGTGTAAGTGTGTTGTGTGTGTTTTATTTTTTTAAAAATTTAATTTAATTTATTCTTTTATATTTTATTTTTTATAATGTGTGTGTGTGTGTGTGTGTGTGTGTGTGTGTGTGTGTGTGTGTGTGTGTGTGTGTGTGTGTACACGCCCTATGCAGAAGACCACAATTAATATGCATGTTAAAGACCTTGTAATTCCTGTCAGCGTTTGGTGGGTTAATGAAACACGAGCATACCCAGCATGCATTCCCAAAGTCAGAATGCGGCTACCTTCATGGTGGGCACATACGCAAAATCTCAACATTGGTGAACCTCGAAGCTCTAGCTGAGGGGACCCCCCAAAAAAAACACAACAACAAACAACAACAACAACAACCAAACAAAACACACACAAAAAAACCAAACAAACAAAACAAAAAAACCAACAAAAAAACCAACTCCTCCACACACACAGTTATTTTCATGAATTATTCCATGGATACAATTTCTTCTGCGTTCAACAGAATGGGAAGCACCGATCAAAACTGACCAACAACGGCAAGAAAGCCTACCAGCTTGTGACCTGACAAGCTCAAATACAAGGGAGAATCCTTATCATCCAAGACAAAGCAGGAAACCCTTGAAGCTTACAGTAGACCAGTCTGAAAGCGAAGGAATCATATTCTCTTGTTTTTGCTGATAGCTGTAGCTGTACATCTTGTACATTAGTAGACGAAAACCCACTCCGCTGGGATATAAATATTAATGAATACGGCGCAGACTATGCGAAGGGAAACAATCGGCTAAAAAAGGCGTTCATGATTATGAGAGTTGTTTCCCATGTCAGACCTTCTGACGAACTTGCTTGTAAACACACACACATACACGCACGCGCGCGCGCGCGCGCGCGCACACACACACACACACACACACACACACACACACAGAGTGTAAATAATCTTTTAATTAATTTCCTTCAGATTATAATATACATTTTCAAACTGACATGCAATATGCCCAAGGTGAGGAGGCTTGCTCAAAATTGAAGAAATGAATTGCACAAGAAAATTCTGAACCTGATTAATAAGCTTACATTCAACTGAACACTTTAAAAAGAACAACAAAAACTGGTGATCCCTCACCCTCATACTCCCCCCACTTATGCCCCCCCCCCCTCCTCCTAAAAAAACCCCCAAAGAAACAACCCCCCCCCCTCTCCCCCCACAACAAAAGCTACTCATATAAGCATTGCTTGTTGTACACATTTCATGTATTGGTGCTACGTTGTTTCTGAACTAATAAATTTTGCTTAAACCAAACCAAGACAAAACAAACAAACAACAACAAAAAACCCCACCTGAAAACCAATTCTAATGATATATGTTTGTGTAGCAAATGCTTTTCAAATTACAAAATTCAACAAACTTATTAACAAATTCAACAAACTTTTCGGAAGAGTAGGCCATTGTGTGCCGGTGGGAACGGATGACGAAAATTTACAAAACTGCATACATACGGGGACTGGAAGTAAAAAAAACCCCACATGAGTATTTATTCCATTATCCTCGACATAAAAGAATGAAATAACATAAAAATATTCTGCAAAGTAAAACTCGACCAAATCAAATATCGAACATTAGACAAACTGAATACATTCTAAGCAGACAACATAATTCATGTGGTGGGTCCATCTTATTCAGTAACTGTGAGTGAAGACAAGGTGGATTTGATTGCATAGAAACTTATAACATTTATAGAATAGACTACTTACATGAAATGAGAGTTCTCCCAACGAAATGTTTACAGCACATTATTGCTACAAACCATTTAACGAGCATTCTCCGAGCAAAACAAAGTGAAAATTCTTTGTTTCTACAGAACGTTTAAAATACACTGTCCTTCCTCCGTGGGGATGCCGGGGGCCTGCCAGTATAAACAGCATCCCCACTTTCTGGAAATTCTGTGCAAGGAATTCCCTCTGCTCTATTCCTCTCTTTGTTTCTGCCTTGTTCCTTTTCTTCCTGTCACCTCCTTCTTGTCTATATTCTGAATTCTCGATCCATTCTCCTGCCTTTTTCTTTTTTTTTTTGGCCAGAAAGATTTAAAAGATAACACTTTCTCTCCCATGCCGAAGTCGGATGCGCAGGGCCCGACTTGTCAGGCGCTTAACGGCAGCGCAACGCATTTTTGCTCATATGACAAACAACAATAGATCCTGTCTGAGCGTTCCATGAAGAAGTGCACTGTCCCTTCAAAACAGTGTTTTAAAATCCATTGATGATGGCTTGATGAAAAAACAACAAAAAAGCAAATGCATTGCTTAGTCCATGTACCATCTGGAAATTAACAATTGACTTGACTTGACTTGTTCCTTTACAGTCTCATCCAAAGGAGCAGGAAGCGATCAGAGTCCTCAGAAATGTTGGTTCTGAAGAGGAAATCTCTTCCAACCTTGGTCAGCATCCACTCTGTGACTCGTGGAATAAATATCAAACATTTGCCGTGTACTTAACTGGAATAAGACGTTCAACTGCGCAAACCCAGTCCATAAGTACTAGTGCCGACTCCACTCTCCCCTAAAAGTCCTTCGGATGAGACTATCAACCGAGATCCCGTGAGTGAACGCACGCAGAACATCTTGCGCACACGTTAAAACCTGTTCCACTTTTCGGAAGAGTAGGCCATTGTGTGTCGATGGGAACAGATGACAAAATTTACAAAACTGCATACACACGGGGACTGGATGTACAAAAAACCCACATGAGTGCTTATTCCATTATCCTCAAAATAAAAGAATAAAATACATTAAAAAAAAAAAAAGAGTGATGGAATAGTGATTCATCATCATTCTCCTCTGATCTTTCGAAACATTGAATAGGCACTGGAGGCATGATTTTGTGGAGAAGACAGCTTGATTGACATTATGTAACATAACCACTGAAGGTCAAAGGAAGTAAGTTGGTGCATAAAGAAATAAACAGATGATCAGAGAAAACAAACAAATACACATATCAACTCAACTCAACTGTCTCCATCGCCGCAATCGTCGGTAGGAGCTCCACGCAATGCCACCACCAGGGTTCACCATCTGTCTCTGTCTCTGCTGAGTTCTACCATCTCCTGTAGCCCTCCTCCCAGACCACTGACCTCAGTGATGTTGGCAATGTAGGATGTTGGTGGTCTGCCTCTTTTCCTTCTGCCCTGAACTTTACTCTAGAGAACTGTCGTCATCACCCATTTGTTTTCTTTCTTCTTTTCCTGTCTGCAACTGTAATTGTTCTTCATCAGAGTGGCTTTTTTTCTACAGATTTTTGCCAGTGACAACTCCCTTGTTGCCTTGGGTTATTTTTCGTGCGCTAAATAATTATGTGTAACACACGGGATCCCGGCTTATCGTCTCATCCGAAAGACTAACACCCAGACCACCACTCATGACCTAGTGGATAGGGGGGGGGGGGGGGGGGAGAGAGAGAGTTTCTGGCCCGAACGGGGATCGAACCACCACACTCTTCGAACCCGGACTTTTCACCTTCTAGGCAGGTGTGTTACCTCTAGACCACCGATCCACCATAATGTATAATATGTATTCTATAATATATGGAAATAAAGCAGAAGCAAAACAGTGTACTGCAACGTAATGCAAAACAATACAATAAAATACACATCCAGTGCAGTGCATGCAGCACAATGTAGTGCAGTGCAGTACAGGTAGAATACAATGAAATATCAGAACAATAACATATCAAAATACGAAGTAATGCAGTACAACACACACACACAGTTCATTATAATACACAACATTAATCCATACAACACAGTACAATATGAGACAGCAAGACTTGCAGGATCATTTCCTGTATTCCTAATACAACAACAACAATAACAACAAAATTCCCACTTCTCCTTCGAAAACACAGAAATCTAGAACATGTCAAATTGGTCTTTGCGCCACAGAAACTGTTCTTTTCTGTCCCCTTTACTTTTCTTGTTGTTCCTCAGCTAGACCCCCCGAGGTTCACCAATGGTGAAGATTTTCGCAGTATGCCACCGTTTTTTGCTCACCATGAAGGTAGCCGCATTCCGACTTCAGGGATGTATGCTTGGGCATGTTCGTGTTTCCCAAAACCCACCGAACGCTGACATGAATGACAGGATCTTAAACGCGTATAGTTGATCTTCTGCATGTGTATTATATACACATAGGGGGAGCAAAAAAAGGCACTGGCAGGTCTGCATTTGAAAGTTGACCTGGGAAATCGTCAAAAATCCCACCGCCCTTACTTAATTCACTAGACGACGTCACCGAGATTTGAACCCACGACTTCATGGACGTTGTCACAGCTGTCGTTCAGTTTCCCCCACTTTCAGCTATTCCCAGCTGCTATCTATCCCATCCCATCCCATCCCAGCTGGTGCTGATTACAGCAGGAACTGACTGACCACTCTTGGACTTGGTAAAAGGAAGAGGCGTGCGATTTCAGTACTGGGCCTTAGACCCTTGACCGAGTAATGCTGGATTTGACAGGCTGTGGGACCCATAAGGGATTAGAAAGTCGAACAGTACTGAACTTAACCACTCGGCTATCGAGACTTTGCCCGTCCTGGGTTGACCCCTTACGGTTGGGTGGCCAGGGCGTTGCTACAAGGAACGACAGTAGAGTTGGTTTTGGCTGCACACCAGTATTAAAAAATCACTCTTTTCCTTCTGTTTTTCTATGTAACTCTTATATTCATACCGCACGTACTAAGGCATCCACAGAAATAAAAGCCATTTTTTGTGAAAGACTAGCCTCTGACTCAAAACTCATGTGGTTTTGAATAAATTTGGTAGGTTTGAAATTTTTTAATTTTTCAGCAAACACTATACCCCCTCAGTCCTTTGTCGTCTGCTAGCTTCCTTACCGCAATATGCATGCGCGGGGTCAACGCTGTAGGAATACAGGCAAACCTCATTTGATGGTTATTTCCAACTTTCTCGTGACTACCTGGTATTGCTCTATGTCCTCAATCCAAAAAACAAGTGCACAGTTCATTTTTTCATGCTTAAAAAAATCTGTGAAAATTACCAACATTTTTTTCCTCTCGCACTCTATACAAGATACTACGTGACCCCCAAATTAATACCGGTGTGTAGCCTTTATACTCCTGTTTTAATCTGTGTACATATAGCTGCACAGTTTTAATCTGAGATTTAAAAGTTTGACGAGGTGACTGACAGCCCTGGTATGGTGGCCTCTGTGGTCGGGGGAGCTATAAACAAACAGGATTGGATTGGATTGGGCTTTGTTTGAAAGAGCAGGCTGTTGTCTTTGGGGAAAAAAACTGAATGCAAAAACATCAGTACAATTGTGCAATACTCCTCACTCTATCTGCCTTTTCTTTTGTTGATGGATGGTGGTGGGATGATGTTTTCAGTTGCTTATGTTTTCTTGTTTGTTACTTGCTTATTTGTTTCCCCCACCCCACCCCCTATCCCCCTTAAATTTTTTTTTTCATGATCGGATTGTTTATTTTTGTATTTTTAGATCTGTGTGTGTGTGTGTGTGTGTGTTGTGTGTAGTAGTAGTAGTAGAAGTATTAGTAGTAGTAGTAGTATAGTAGTAGTTGTAGTAGTAGTTGTAGTAGTAGTAGTAGTTGTAGTAATAGTAGTTGTAGTAGTAGTTGTAGTAGTAGTAGTAGGAGTGGAAATGGTAGTAGTAGTAGTGGTAGTAGTAGTAGTAGTAGTAGTAGTAGTAGTAGTGGTAGTGGTAGTAGAAGTAGTGGTAGTAGTAGTAGTAGTAGTAGTAGTAGTAGTGGTAGTAGTAGTAGTGGTAGTAGTAGTAGTCTTAAGTTTTAACGTCTTTCCACTTTAAGTAATTGGAAAGCGTGTGTGTGTGTGTGTGTGTGTGTGTGTGTGTGTGTGTGTGTGTGTGTGTGTGTGTGTGTGTGTGTGTGTGCGCGCGAGCGCTTTTTTGTTATGTTATTATTTTTTCGTACTTGTTTCTTTTTGTGTTTGTTAGTCTTGTATTTTTGTCTCCTGTTTTGTTTTCGGTTTTGTTGTTGTTTTTTCTTGGTTTTGTTTAAAATTTCTGTTCTTATCGTTAATGTTGTTTTAATTAACCCTTTTTCCATATTGACGTATATGGATAAGAGCGGGAAATGGATGCAAAAAAAAATCAACAAAAAAAAAGCACATGAGTACTTATTCATTATCCTCGAAACAAAAGAACTTGAACTTGACTTGCCGTGACTTGCCTTGATCCACAAGAAACCTGTGTGTGACCTGTATATGTGTGTGTGTGTGTGACCTCTGTGTGTATGTGTGACCTGTGTGTGTGTGTACGCGCGCGCGCGCGCACGTGCGTGCACATTTGGACTTGGTTGGAACTACTACTTATTACTGGTTGCATGCATGACTGTGTAAAGAATGAGCCGAGTGCAAGCGCTTTGATCTGTCTGTGCGAGATATAGCGCTATACAAATTCCATTTCTTCTTCTTCTTCTTCTTCTTCTTCTTCCAGACTCCAGATCAGACGGCAGAGTCCAGATGCTCCGCTATGCAGGTGAACGGCTCCAGGCGACGCACCACCCTCATCTTGGTGCGGAAGGGCGGAGGGCGGGAGGGGTCCTGGGCCCGAAAACGGAATGCAGATACCAGTCTGGCCAGGCAGACAAAGAGCTCCATGTGCGCCGTGTGGTAACCCAGGCATAGCCTGGGCCCTGGAAAAACCCGGTCAAAAAGGTGAGGGGTGAGTGACTTGACCGACACGACGGAGAGGGTCAGTTGTAGTGTATGGTTGTAACATCACGCATCGTATTATGATTACTCTTTTCTCTCTCTCTCTCTCTCTCTCCTCCTCTCTCTCTCTCTCTCTCTCTCTCTGTGTCTCTGTCTCTCTCTCTGTCTCTCTCTCTCTCCAGCCTCACTTTATATTTGTGTAAAGCTTTCAGAATAAGAGAGATATTGTTATCCTATAGTCATATTTTTGTAGCTGACTTTTTGTTATACAGCAACATTTTGTCATTACTATTGCTTTTACCCCCACCAAAATACTAAGCAACCCCCTTCATGTATGGGCCAATCGCTCTCTCTCTCTCTCTCTCTCTCTCTCTCTCTCTAAAATGACAAGACAGTTAGCTTAAATTTTTTTTTTATATAACGCATTTTTACTGCCGGACACTTTCATTAATTCTTAAACTGACACGGGAAGGGTCAGTTACAGTGTATATAACATCATATCATATTATATTACTCTCTCTCTTTTTCTCTCTCTCAAAAATGACAAAACAGTTAGCTCTTTTTTATTATTATTTTTTTATATAACGCATTTAAACTGCGGGACACTTTCATTAATACTTAACTGACATGGGAAGGGTCAGTTACAGTGTATATAACATCACATCATATTACATCACTCTCTCTCTTTCTCTCTCAAAAATGACAAAACAGTGAGTTGGTTTTTTTATAACCCATTTAAACTGCGGGACACTTTCATTAATTCTTGATACATTGTCTTTTTTTTTTGTTTTTGGTTGCAAATCGGTTTTGTGTGTGAATTGATAGTGAATTACTTGCATGATGGTATAAGCTTCGTGTTCTCCCCTCCCCCCCCCCCCCCCCCCCCCCCCCCCCCTCTCACTCCTTTCAAATGTGGCCTAAGCCTTTTGAATAAATCATTCTCTCTCTCTCTCTCTCTCTCTCTCTCTCCCCCCCCCCCTCTCTCTCTCTCTCTCTCCTCTCTCCCCCCCTCTCTCCCCTCTCTCTCTTTCTCTCTCTCTCTCTCCTAGTACACATTCATGAAAGTGCAAATGCACAACCAATTCAATATTGTGTTTGTGAAATCACTGCTCTTGTCTGCTGCAACCCCCCAACCCCATCCCCCCAATCACCACCCCCTTGTTTGATGTATTGTGGTCTAAGGCGGATGTACTATTAAACTGACATGAACACAACATTTTCTTTAGAAATAAAAAAATAAAACATGGACAGCGAAAAAGAGAGTAGTCGAAGAGAGATGAGAGGTGGAGGTGGGGTTTATTTATTAATTCTTTTATTTAGGGGATAATGGAATAAGCACTCATGTGCTTTTTTACATCCACACCCTGTGTGTATCCAGCTTTGTCAATTTTGTCATCCGTTCCCACCGGAACACAATAGCCTACTCTTCCGGTTTGTAGAACGAACGTGTGCGCAAGATGTTCTGCGTGCGTTCGCACACGGGGCCTCGGTTTATAGTCTCATCCGAAGGACTTAAAGGGGCAGTGGAGTCAGCACTGATGTCAATCCGGAGGAAATATCCTCTTGAATGAGATTCGAACCCGGGTCAGCAGATCACGAGCGCGATGCGCATCACTCTAACCACCAGGCTATCCCGTCCCCCAAGAGGGGTGGGAGGGGTGGAGGAAGTAGGAGTTGGGGGTAGGTGTGATGAGAATGGCATGCCTGATGCATTGATAATATTTCTACCACCCCCACCCCCATTACCACCACCGTCATCATCATCATCATCATCATCATCATCATCATCGCTGCCCTTCTTCTCCTCCTCCTCCTCCTTCTCTCCTCCTCCTCCTCACCTTCTTCCCTAAACCCAATCTCAAGCAACCCAACACCCCCTCCCCGCCCCCCTCCCCCCCATCCACAACCCCCCCACCCCCCGCCCCCCCCCCCAACCCCCCCGTCCCACCCCCCCCACCCCCCGTCCCCCCCCACACCCCCAAATCCCCCCCACTCACCTACACCGAAAGGCCTAAAACTCCGCGGTTCCACCACCACCACCTTCACCGCCGTCGCCGCACGCCCACCACCTTCCCCACCACCACCATCCCCACCACCATCCCCACCCCCACCACCCCCATCCTCATCATCATCATCCCTCAGATGCCTCTCTGGCCGGAATTCCTCCTGCTGGGGGTAGAAGCGAGGGTCCCTGTGCAGGCTGAAGATGCTGCCCAGCACCATCGCGCCCTTGGGCACCCCGAAGCCCTCCACCTCCTCGTCCTGCACAGCCGCGTGAGGCAGCGTGGACGGCGTGACGGAGGCCAGGCGGAGCACCTCCAGCAAGGCGGCCTGGGTATAGGGGAAACGGTGGCGGTTGCTCCAGGAGATGCGGTGACCGTTGGTCAGGCCGTGGGCCACTTCGGCCCGGACCTTGTCCTGGACGTGCGGGTGGTGGATGAGGTACAGGAGGGCGAAGTCCAGCACGGACAGGCAAGGGGCGATGCCTCCGTTGAAGAGGTCCATCAGGGACTGGATGAGTTCCGGGTCTGGGAAATAACGGTGGTGAGGGGTGGGTGTGGTGTGAGGGTGGGTGTGGTATGTGGGTGGGTGGGTGGGTGTGTAGGGATGTGCGTGTGTAGAGAGGTATGTGTTGGTAGATGCGTTTGATTCATACTTTCGTAGATGCGTAGATACACACACACACACAGAGGTGTTCTTATATAGATGTGTGCATACACAGACACAGACACATATCTATCTATCTATCTATCTCTCTATCTATCTATATATCTATCTATCTATATCTATCTATCTATCTATCTATATCTATCTATCTATCTATCTATCTATATCTATCTATCTATCTATATCTATCTATCTATCTATCTACATCTATATATCTATCTATATATCTATCTATATATCTATCTATATATCTATATATATATATATATATATATATATATATATATATATATATATATATATATGTGTGTGTGTGTGTGTGTGTGTGTGTGTGTGTGCGCGCGCGTGTGCGTGTGTGTGTATAAAGAGAGAGAAAGAGATAGGTAGGTAGGTGGGTAGATAGATAAATAAATAGACAGACACACACACAGACAGACAATAGATAAGTAGACAGACAGACAGATAAGATAGATAAGATGGAGGGATACACACACAGACACACAAACACCTACCCCCCCCCCCCCCCCCCACACACAAAACACACTCACACCCCCCCCCCCCCCACACACACACATATCACACACCTCCCCCCCCCCCCCCCCCCCACCACACCACACACAATACGGTTTAATCCTTTAGATCATGCATAATGTAGAAACCGAGGATTTAGAGATCTATAAAGTTTCCTCTATCCCCGAAGTCGGAATGCAGCTACCTTTACTTTGGGGTAAAAACGACCACACACACACACACACACACCACACACACACACAACACACACACACACCCACCACACGCACTACACACACACACACCACACACACACACACACACACCACACACACCACAAACAACACACACACACACACATACCACACACCACACAACACACCACACACACCACACACACACACACCACGCACAACGCACACACACACACACACACACACACACACGTCCTTCGGATGAGACTATAAACCGAGGCCCCGTGTGCGAACGCACGCAGAACATCTTGCGCACACGTTAAATCCTGTTCCGCTTTTCGTAAGAGTAGGCCATTGTGTGCCGCTGGGAATAGATGACAGAATTTACAAAACCGCATACACACGGGGAGGGACTGGATGTAAAAAAAAGCATATTAGTGCTTTTTCCATTACCCTCGATATGAAAGAATAAGATAAATAAAACACACACACACACACACAACACACACAACACACACACACACACACACACACACACACACACACACACACACACACACACACACGTGTGTTATTGTTGTTATTGTAAACAAACACACGCACATCTACACACACACAATCCACACACCCCCACATCTACACACACAAACATCACACAACCCCCACACCCCCACACATACACACACACACACACACTCTACACACATACACACACACCCACATCTACACACACAAACAAACACACAACCAAACAACCCAATCTCCTCCTCTGAAGTCCCCGCCCCCCCCTCCTCCTCACCCTCCACCCCCCTCCCCACCCCCCCCCCCACCCTCCACCACACTTACCAAACTCTTGACCTCTGCTGACGTACTCTGGCGAGGTCAGCAGCTGGTCCAGCAGTGAGTTGGGGTCAGGCTGACCTCCTGACAGTGCCAGAGCCTCGCGGCGCTTGGCTATCCAGCCTCGGATCAGGGTCTGTTCCACCTCGCTCATCCTGAACATGTCCGGAATGGTGCCGCCGCTCAGCCATTCAAAGAAACCCCTGCATCAAGAAAAAAACCAACAAACAAATAAACAAACCGGTAAAGGTGTTCCCCTAACCTAGGTGGTCGTAGGGGAGGGAGCTGAGGCATCTCAGAGACCTCGACTTCTTCAAGGGGCTGTTAGCATTTTGAGAACACGCGGCACCCATCTCCTCTCCTCTTCCTCGCTGCTTTACCTTCCCTGACTCTAAAGAGGGCAGGTACCCATTAATTACAGCTGGGGGGGGGGTGGGGGGGGGGGGGGGGGGGGGGGGGGGAGGGGGGGGGACTGTACTGAAGCCAATGCGCGCAAACGGTCACCCCATCCAGGTGGTAACCGCGCTCGATTGATGCTTAACCTTAGCTAGGGGGAAAAAAAGCGGAGTGCTGTGACCACTGAGCTATCCCGTCCGCCCCCCCCCCCCCCCCCATCCCCCTGCATACAGTGTCAAACAAGAGTTCTCTGTTGTATGCTTTGAGCAAATAATGTAATCTGGCGCCTATTTAGAGCCAAAGCAGGTGATCTCCAGTGCGCCAAAAAGATAACCTGGTTTGGTTCTTATATTATATGTTAGTCCATCGTGTTCGACGGTGACCTCCAAAACAGCAGAGGAGGCAGCTGCTGTTTCGGAAATTGGGCAGAAATTTGATTATAGTGGAGATGCCTGCCCACAGTACATCCCCACTCTCTTGGCCAAGTGGGCATAAGGACAGTCAGCGTTGGAGATGTTCCCCAAAGGCCAACTAGCCTCCAGGGCTGCAGCACATGACTGTGCAAGTCAAGCCTCCTAGTCAGAGAGTCATAGTCGATCACTTAAGACTAAGCTGTAAAGTGGAATTCCATGAGCGGAAAAGCCACTGATCATACAGCCTCTTACTTTGCTGTTGCCTCCAGCGTCAATGGTTTAATCAAGAACTGTGATAAACCCCAGGCGCTGACGGCTAGGTTTGGTTCTAAAGTAGTGCTGGATGGTATCTTCTTCTTCTTCTTCGTTGCTGTTGTCATTGTCGTCGTCAACGTTCAGACAGAAACTATTGTTGTCTTGTCATATGAGCTAAAAATGCGCTGCGTTGCGTTGCGCTGCGCTGCGCTGCCCCCCCCCCCCCCCCCCCCCCCTCACCCCCCCCCTCTCTCTCTCTCAAGCAAGCAAGTAGGCAAACAAAAAGCCACTAAACAGCAACCCGCCCCCCCCCCCCCCCCCCAGCGCAAAAAAAGAAAACACACACACAAACACAAACCAACAATAACAACAACAAACACAACCAAACCAATCCCTCTACCCCTAACGCTGCCCCCCCCCCCCCCCCCCAATCAAATGAACAAACCCCCAAAAACACAAAAACATCCTTAAGACCTCCCAGAAAAACAAAAACCACCCCCACCCAAATAAAACAAAAGCAGCAAAAAAACCAACCCAACAACAACAACAAAAAAAGCCAAAGAAACAACAAAAACCAAAAATTGCCAAGAGTCGTACAAACACCTTATTCAACCAAAACCAAAAACTAAAAACCACTTACCGGAAGCGTTTCACTTTCAGAAACAACTTCAAGGCTATGGACATCAGATCGACGTCATCAACCAGCACCGTCATCTGCTCTACCAGCGTCACCATGTCCGCGTCATCACGGTCAAGCGAATGGCCCAGGAAGAGAGTGACCAGACGGTGGGTGAATGCTGGAAGCAGCAGCTGACGAACTTCCACAGGCTTTCCTGAATTCGCCTTCAGCTGTTCGACAACATGGTCCATCTGTCCGAGACAACAGTTATGGAAAAAGGTCTTTCAGAAACACAACCATTAAAAAACCACAAACAACAAAAACAAAAAGAAAACAACAACTATACACACATGCGCACGCACGCACGCACGCACGCACGCACACACACACACACACACACACACACACACACACACACACACACACACACACACACACACACACACACACACACAAAATACCCAACCACACACACACACATACCCGTCTAATATCACTACTTGTGAAGAGACGTAAAATGAAATCGAACATTGTAATAATGTAGTACTTCAGTATTATCATTAAGAAACGTTTGTTTTTAGATAGATGGCTTGATGAAAAAAAAAGCAAATGCATTGCTTATTCAATGTACCATCTGGAAATTAAAAAAAAATGACTTGACTTGACTTGACTTGACTTGAGAGAGCGGAGAGAGAGAGAGAGAGAGAGAGAGAGAGAGAGAGAGAGAGAGAGAGAGAGAGAGAGAGAGAGAGAGAGAGAGAGAGGAGAGAGTCTTTTAATGTACATTAATGCCAACACGCATCTCTTTTTCTTAAAGCCCTCATCTCATGCACAGTTCACCTTCCATCTCCGTCTAATATCACTTTAAGTGAACAGACGTAAAATCGAAGAACACACACACACACACACAACACACACACACACACACACACACACACACACAACACACACAAACACACACACACACACACATTAGCAAGTTAACATTTTCTATCTTTATCTTATTTTCTAAATGAACATGATTGCGACAATCAAACAGGAAGCGCTAAAGATTTGATCTTTAAAACATGGGGCTTGGAAAGCACAACCTTTTTGTTAAAGGTAAAAGGTAAAGGTGTTCCCATAACCTACGTGGTCGTTGGGGAGCCAGGCATCAGCTTCTCCAGGGCCAGCATACTGAGGGCGGCGCGCGAGATGTTCTACGTGCGTTCGCGTTGGTTTGTTTGTTCGAGGTTCTACTATAGTCCCAGCGGAGTTATCCGATTTAGGGACTGTGGTGGCAAGTCACCCTACTTAAGCGTCGCGGGCCAAGCTCCCCCCCCCCCCCCCCCAAAAAAAAAGAAAAAGAAAAAAGCACGAT
>CM054158.1:50003508-50016008 GCA_028751875.1 Rapana venosa | reverse complement strand
ATCGGCAGGTCAGTAGGCCAGATATCGGCCAGTCCTCAGGTTTTGTTGGTGTGTTGGATGGACAGGTCTGGAGGAAGTGTTCCACTGTCACGGGAGAAGTGCCACAGGAGCACGCGCTTCAGAATCACAGAATACGTGGTCTTACATCAACTAAATAGTTCATGGGGGTCGAGTAGGTGGTCTTTGATGAACTCAATAGTTCACAGAAGTGGGGTAGATGGTCTATAATCAACTCAACAGTTCATCGGCTTACATCAACTCAGTAGGTCATGGGAGTCGAGTATGTGGTCTTAAAGCCACCATTAATTCATAGAAGCCAGGTAGGTGGTCTGAAATCCACCCAACAGTTCTTACAAGTCGGGTAGGTGGTCTTAAACTCTCACCGACGGTTCATGGGAGTCGGGTATGTGGTTCATAAAACGCTAGACTGCCAGTAGGTGTAAAGGGTTTAGCAGCTGCAAAAGCGATCATAGGAAGCAGCACAGATAGGGCTGTGGGAACGGATAAGGCAGGACAGGGATCATTATTTTGGCTGCATACGTTTCGGGAAATGTGCCCCTGGCGTAGGGTGATAATGATGATGAGGAGGAGGAAGAGGAAGAGGATTAGGAGGAGGAGGGTGGTGGATGGGAGATACCTGAGAAAAAAAATGTGTGAAGAGGTAAAAGAGTTGAGGTGAGTGTTGGCTGGTGGTGGTAGGGAAGGGTTAATGTTGTGTGTGTGTGTGTGTGTGTGTGTTTTTGTGTGTGTGTGTGTGTGTGGGGTGGACGAGAGAGAGAGAGAGAGAGAGAGAGAGAGAGAGAGAGAGAGAGAGAGAGAGAGAGAGAGAGAGAAAGGAGAGAGAGAGGAGAGAAGAGGAGAGAGAAAGAGAGAGAGGAGAGAGAGAGAGAGAGAGAGAGAGAGAGAGAGAGAGAGAGTGTGTGTTAGAGTGTTAATTTTGTGTGTGTTACAGTGTGTGTTGTAAATGTAAGTGTGAGAGTGTCTTGTGTGTGTTTGTGAGAGTGTCTGTATTTGTGTGTGTGTGTGTGCGCGCACGCGTACGTGCGTGTTTATATATATGTGCATGCGAGCGCGTGCCCGCACCTATGCATGCGTGTATACTTGTATTTGTGGAAACGTGCTCAGCTCATGCATGATAAGTATCTAGCGTCCTGTTATCTTGCAATTCTGTTTGTACAATTAGCTATTTGTCAAACAAAGCATCCGCGAGTATGTGTATAGATAATGACGTACAACATGTAACACAATACATACAACCAAAACATATTTGCTGCCAGACAATAACATCCCCCCCCCTCCCCCGAAAAACAAAAAAGAAACAAAACAAAAAAAACCCCCAAACAAACACAAAAGCAACAACAAAAAACGAAAACGAAACTCCCCCCCCCCCCCCCTTCCAACAAAAGCAAGCTTACCTTCACAACGCTTTTTGTTGTTGTGGTTGTTGCATTTGTAGTTATTGTTATCCACTACAGAAGAAACAGAGTAGATCTGTCACACTCTACAACCATCACCCTTTAAAAAAAAAAATTTTAATTTTTTTAAGGTCACCGACATTCTTCAGCTCGAACCGGTCAGTTAAGCTCGGGCTGGTTGTATCAACATCCCAGCGGAATTGTCCAACCTAAGGACTGCAGTTCAAGCGCAACGAACTTTGTGTACCTTCTTCTTCTTCTTCAAGTGTCCGGTCTGGTCCTGCAGACATCGACGATCATGGCTCTCCATTCTTCCCTGTTCTCGGTCCCTCTCATGAGCTCATTGTTAGTGCCCTCTTTATTCGTTGCGAATTTGTTTAAGCTGTCTGTGAATTTTGTGCGTTGTCTTCCTCTGCTCTTGTTTCCACAGATTTTGCCACTCCATAACAGTTTCTCTAGTCCGTCAGCCCTGATTATTTTGGCCGAAAAATTTGAGCTGTCTTTCTCTGATGGTGTTGAGAAGGGATCTCTTGTACCCAGCCTTTTTCCATTACTTCTGCATTAGTTTTTCTTTTTGTCCATGAGATTTTCATGATTCTCCGGATGAACACATTTCCACTGCTTCTAGTCCGTGTTCTGTGTCTTTGGCTAGGGTCCAGCACTCACATCCGTACAGAAGAATGGCCATACGTAGGCTCTCAAAACATGGATCTTGTCTTGAGGCTTATCTTACTTTTGGGTTTAAAAATGCATTTCATGTTGTTAAAAGTTCCCTTAGTTGACCGATTCTCTTCTTGATTTCTGTGTCACACTTGCCGTCGGGGTGATAGTAAAACCAAGGTATTTAAAGGTGTTTACTTGTCTGTTCTCTCTCCTTTACAGGCTATGTTGCTTTGGTGGTATAACAGGTTTTTTTCGAGATCACCATGCTTTTCTGTCTTCTTTGCATTGAGCTGTAATCCTCTCTTTTCGCTTTTGTCTGTTACTGTTGTTAAAATCTTTTGCAGTTTTTCTTCAGAGTCGGCGATAAGGACTGTGCATCTGCATATATCCAGGTTGTTGAGTTGGGGCCCACCTACACTAATTCCCTCATGATTCTCTAATATTTCGTGAATTATTTCACTATTACATTAAAATAAATCAGGCGAGAACACGCAAACCCTGCCTCACACCCCTGCAGATTGGTCTATATTGACTGATGTTATTGTCGACTCTAATGGCTGCCTCCTGTTCCCAATATATGTTTCTGAGGACTCGAAGATCTTTCCCGTCGATGTATAGCCTGCCAGAATATCAAACAAGTCGGAGTGTCGTACTTTGTGAACGTTTTGAGTAGTCAATGAAGCAGAGGTACAGGTCTTTCTGGACTCGATGGATCTTTCCATGGAGTTTTCAATGCGAAGATTGCATTTTGGTGCCTTTGTCTGCCATGAATCCAAATTGCGTTTCTGATATTTTTGGGAGTATTTTATTTCTCATTTCTTCATGAGTATTCGTAAAAAAACTTTGGTGAGGTGAATCATCAGGCTGATTGTACGAATGTTGGTCACATTAGCTGTACCCAGTTTCTTAGGGATCGCAATGTAGATGGAAATTCTCATATTGTCGGAATCTCTCCTGTGTCATATATATTGTTTAGTAGTTTTGTGACCGCCTTAATTCCCACTTCATCCAGGGCTGTTAAACAATTCAGATGGGATATCATCAGGTCCTGGCGCCTTACCACTTTTCATCTTGCTGAGTGCATGTCTCACTTCGTCTTCCATGATTAAAGTGGCCATCTTCGTTGCTAATATGAGGAGGTTGACCTCTGTCGGCGTGGTAAACTCTTCGATGTATTCTGACCACCTGTTAAGAATTCTTCTTTTTCCATGAGTATATCTCCATCTCTCGACTTTATACAACCTGTTTTTGCATATGATTTCTTCCCCCGTCACATCTTTTATTTTTTCATGCATAAGTTTTCCATCAAAATTTGCATTCATTTCAATTTCCTTTGCACTGACATATTGAAACCCTTCTTCCTTTGGGTTATTACACTTTTTTTTAACCAGTTTGTCGAGTTCTTTATACTTCTTTTCATTACCCTTTTTCCTTTCTCCTGTTTTCCATTAGGTTTAAAATCTCGGAGCTCATCCACTTCTTATGTTCCTTTCTATTTATGACTGGTATATATTCTTTTGCTGCCTCGCTGATGCTATCTTTCATCCATCTGCCATTTTTCCTTGTAGTGGTGAGTTGATCTAGGCCATCAATTTGTTTCAAAATTTGATCTTGTATTTTTCTTTGATTTCTTCGTCAGTTTGTAGCATGTTCATTTGCAGTTTTGGTGTTCTTTTTGCTTTTGACAACTTTTTCAATTTTAGTCGCAAATTGTCCGATAACTGGACATGATCACTTCCACAGTCTGCACCTGGCATGGACTACAAGATGTTATAGAGTTACGGAAGCGTTCTTGAATCAGGATTTTAATCTATTTGATTTCCTGGTTCTGGGCGCCAGGCTTTTCCAGGTCCAGCATCTTCTTGGATGGTTTTCAACCATGTGTTCATAACACCAGCTTTTGTTCCTTGCACCCCTTCGTGAGCCGCTCCCCTCTTTCATTTCTCCTCTATTCCAAATGGGCCAACTGTGGTTTCATCTTTCCCTTTCCCCCCTTTGAATTGAGGGCAACCCATTATTATTCTGATATCTTGAGATTCGTTGCTTCATTGCCTTTTCGATATTTTCATAAAACCCCCTCAATTTCTGCGTCTCTTTATCAGCTGTTGGTGCATATACTTGTACTATTCCCAAAGTCAAAAGGTGTGCCCTTAAGTTTTACTATCAGGACTCTGTCATTTACAGCCCAGAAAACCCTTTGATGGTCTTTGAGGTTTCTTGATCTAGAATCATGCCAACTCTTTCTGGTGTTGATCTCCTCCTGAGTAAAGATGGTGTATTTGTCGGATGTTAGCAGCCTGCCCCCTTTCCATCTCACTTCTGAAAGTCCTAGTATATTGAGGTTCTTCTTTCCATTTCTTGTTTGAGATTTTCCAATTTTCCTTTTTGTAGCATAGTCCGTACGTTCCATGTACCCATTCTGAGAGGTTTTCTGATGCGGACAGTCGCTGGATGACGATCGAGGGTTACCTGTCGCACATAATCCACCCTACCGAGCGAGGAACTTCCAGATAAACTGGAAGCCCCCTTCACGCTGTTATCTGTGTACCTATTTCATACTAAAACTACCAAGCTAACGGTCAATGACACGGGCAGCTAAATTCATCTCGGACACAACAGCTTCGCTTTTCTTGTTTTTTGTTTTAAATAGCAGTGTCACAGGGTGGGAATCGGTTAAGCTCAGTGGTCAGAGCACTCGCTTTCCCCAAACCAATGTAAAGCAGCATCGAGCGTGGTTACCAGTTGGATGGGTGACTGTTTGATCACCTTGGCTTCAGTACAGTTCCCCCCCCAGTTCACCCAGCTGTAAATGAGTACCTGCCTCCATAGGGTCAGGGAAGGTAAAGCAGCGAGGGAGAGGAGATGGGCGCCGCCCTCAATATGCTGGCCCCTAGAGAAGCTGAGGTATGTGATGCCTCGCTCCACTTCGACCGCATAGGTTATAGGGACACCTTTACTTTACCTTTATCGCAGGGTGGGATCTACAATACAACAACTAAAACATGGTGAGGCTTTGCGCATGAGAACCGTTTTTGCCCACCATGCAGGTAGCCGCATTCTGACTTCGGAGATGCATGCTGGGTATGTTCGTGTTTCAGTAACCCACTGAAGGATGACACGAATGGCGGGATCTTTAACGTGCATTGATTTTATGAGTACATATATATATATACACAAAAGGAATGAAGGCACTGGCAGGTCTGCACTTAAAGATGACCCGGGGGATTGTAAAGATCCCCACCCTTTAATTCATCAGGCCAGACGCTGCCGAGATTCGAACCCACGACTTCATGAACCCATGGGATTGAAGTGGAACGGTCTTAACCACTCGGCTACAGTGTCTGTCCGACAAGTAAACAGATCTAGATACCCCCAAAATTTCAATGAGTAATAAAATAAACAAATGACTTAATGGGAAAAAAACCCTTAAATAAACAGATAACTAATACTACCCGCCAAATGAGTAAATAAACAAATGACTCAATAAGTAAACAAGTAGCTAAATAAACAGACACTGCCTACCAAATCAGTAAATAAATAATAAATAACTCAATAAGTAGACAAATAAACAGACACTGCCTACCAAATCAGTAAAATAAAATAAACTCAATAAAGACAAATAAACAGACATATCCCACCAAATCAGTAATATAGACAAACAAATAAAGAAACAAACAAAAAAAATCAACAAATATATACGTCGATAAGTTACGTAAATAAAACCAAACGTCGATAACACATAGACAAATAAAAACAAACGTGAATAAGTCAGATAAACAAAAAAACAAACATCGATAACTTAAATAAATAAAAACAAACGTCGAAAAATCAGATTAAAAAAACGTCGATAAATGAGATAAATAAAAACAAACACTTGCCCACCACCACCACAGCAATTATTTTGCAAAAAAACACAAGTCAAATCACTCTTCCTCTGTAATCAAACAAACTTAACACGAACAGAATCGGAATCAGCAGTGCTCTCCCTTTCTTTCACTTCTCCACTCTTCTCACACACACTCAACTCACGGACCAGACTCAGAAGCCCTGTTGTTCTATATATATAGGCCCCCTAGAGAAAAGCGCACTCGCTATCCTCTTTCCCCAAACCTGCATCTGCTTTCTCTTTATCGCTAGACCCCCGTAACACGCTATCCTCCCCCCCACACCTACTAAAAAAACAACCCTTACCTTGACAAGAAACAAGTCTTAGTACTTACTGCACACAATCTTTCTACTACTTCTACAGAGGATCAAAGTAACTCCGGGTTCTTGCAGCTGTAAGAATGTAAGTAAACCTGTGCCAACTTTCAAAGAACACCGAGAGGGAGGGTATGGTGGTGGGGATGGGGAGGAAGATGGATAGCCTACACAGAAAAGAGAGAGAGAGAGAGAGAGAGAGAGAGAGAGAGAGAGAGAGAGAGAGAGAGAGAGAGAGAGAGAGATGTTTTTCCCAAACTTACCTGCAAGAAACACTGTCTGTCTTGCTGCCTCTCAGCTCCACGTCTGCGTCTGTCTTGTGTCTGGCACACACGTTGGCACCCACCAACTCCTCATAGCTTTTTAATAATCTGTCTGTAAAAATGTTGCTCCGAAGGATATCAATGACCTGCATACGCGCGCGCTGCGGCTTCCTGCGTGTGTGTGTGTGTGTGCGTGTGAGCGTATGCATGCAGGCATGAACATACCTGAGTGCAGCGCGAACTTGTATATAAACACATCACAAGACAAGTATACATGAACGAACATAGTAGGCCTGTGTGTGTGTGTGTGTGTGTGTGTGTGTGTGTGTTTTTGTGTTTTCGTCGGTGTCATGCAGGCATGAACGTACAAGAGTGTCGCGCGAACTTGTATATAAAACACATCACAAGACAAGTATACATGAACGAACATAGTAGGCGGTGTGTGTAGGGGGTGTGTGTGGTGTGTGTGTGGTGTGGAGGTGTGTGAGGTACGAATAAGCGAGTGAAGAACTTGTATATAAACACATCACAAGACAAGCATACATGAACAAACATAGTAGGCGTGTAGCGTGTGCGTGTGTGTGTGTGTGTGTGTGTGTGTGTGTGCGGAGAGCGTGTGCGGTGCATGCAGGCATGAACAACGACATGCGCACGAAACTTGATATAAACACATCACAAGACAAGTATACATGAACAAACATAGTAGGCGAGTGTGTGTGTGTGTGTGTGTGTGTGCGCGCGCGCACGTGTGTGTGCGTGCAGGCATGAACGTACAAGAGTGCGCGCGCGAACTTGTAAATAAACACATCACAAGACAATTGTACATGAACAAACATAGTAAGTAAACGCGCGCGTGTTTGTGCACGCGCCAGCGTGCGTGTGCGTTTAGGCACGAACACACCCGAGTGCGCACGCAAACTCGTATATAAACAGATCACAAGACCAGTATACATGAAGGAGCATAGTAGTAGACAGTGCATCTGTGCCAAGTCTTTAATCTCTCTACAAAAAAACCAAAATCACAAACTTCAGTAGCAACATACACGAGTGATGAGTGATATGATGATGTTGGTTTGTGTGGTGTTGTGTGTGTGTGTGTGTGTGTGTGTGTGTGTGGTGTGTGGAGAAAGATAGAGGGATTGGATGCAGATATACAATAAGCACCACATACAAACAAACAAAAAAAACCCCTGCAATATTGGATGCAGACATACAAAAAGCACACAACACACACACAAATACAAACAGTTCGCATATTGTATATATGTCGTGCAGATATACAATAAGCACCATATACAAGCAACAACAACCCCCCCCCCCCCCCCCCCCCACTCCAACAAATATTGGATGCAGACATACAAAAAGCACACCACAGACACACACACAAATGCAAACTGTAAGCAAGTTCGCATATTGGTGCATTATGTCGTGCACGCACGAGTACGCGTGCCATTGCACATGACACACACACCAGCACCACAGACTAGTGGCATGACACACACACACACACTGCGCCTGTGCAAAGGCACACACACACACACACCCCTGCGCACATGAACTGGACACAACCCACCTGGCATGTCTGCACACACAACACACAACCTACACACTGTACACAGAGGCCATACGTTCATTTCATTCTTCCTGGTCTTACCTTTCAGAAAATCAAAGAAATATGTGGCATGCACACGCACACATACACACGCACTTGCACCTTTGTGTGCGTATCGTACAATTATGTATGTATGTATATATGTATGACACACACACAACACACACACAACGCGCGCGCGTAACACACACACACACAATAAAATATATATATAATATATATATATATATATATAATGCATGTGCGTGCCTGCATGCATTGTGTATGTATTGTGCATGCATGTGTGTATGCATGTGTGTATGCATGTGTGTTTATGCTTGTATGTGTATGTGCGCGCGTTAATACTAAGTGCACGTCTACAGTGCGTGTATGTGTGCGCGCGCGCGCGCGTGTGTCTGTATGTGCGCGCGCGTGTATGTGTGCGAGTGCGCACACAAGCATGGGCGCGCGCGTGCGTGCATGTGTGTGTGTTTGTATGCATCACTATTTGTATGTTCACACATGAATGAATATGTTCACATTTCTTGATGAAATCAGATGTGGACTAACGAAAGCCAATCAATCAATCAATCGATCGATCAATCAATCGATCAATCAATCAATCAATCGATCGATCGATCGATCGATCAAGCAACTAACCAATCAACTGAATGAGCACATGAATAGATAAAAAAATAAGTAAAAAAATATACATAATCATGAATAAAGGCTTTTCTTTTCTCACAGTGCGCGCGCGTGCACCACACACACACACACACACACACACACACACACACACACACACACAACGTACGCACGCACGCACACACACAACCACGTGGATACAACCCCATACCACTGTACATCAACCCACGCATATACATGTTCACGATTGTCTTTTAATCAAATAATGTTGACTAAATCCGAACAATCCCTTTACCATCAAGAATATACATATGTTTCTTTCGTACTCAGAAGAAACCAACCATGGTTTAAAAATTTAATGTTCAACAACCTAAAAAGAAAAAAATACTTATCACTAAATTCACAAACTTATCAAAACTCGCTGTATTGTTACGAAAACAGTTTAAAAAAAAAAATTCAAAAGAAAATACAAGTCAATAAAAACTCCTATTAACCCATGATAACCAATTATGGAGTCATAGTCGTAATATTGACAGACTATCTCCTTAATCAAACTGACACTATCCTCCAAGTCGGAATGCAGATACCTAAAGGGGAGGGGGGGTGGGGCGGGGGAGAGAAGGACGAAAAAATCTCATCATTGGTGAACCTCGGAGCTCTTGCCGAAGAAAAAAAGAAAAAACAAAAAAAAAGAAAAAAAAAGAAAGATTGACACTACTAAGTGTCAACGTCAGTTAGACAACTTAGCACTTCAACTTCATCATCTATTTGTCCATATTGGTTTGTGGCAGGACGGTTAAGACGTTCACGTCACCTGCGCTGACAAGGAAACCATGAAGTTCTGGGTTCCATTCCCAGCCTTGTCCCTTTCTCTTCCCAGTTTGACAACAAAAAACCAACAACAAAAATGTAAGCGAATGTCAAAGTCCTCCGGATTGAGACTATAAACCCAGGCCCCGTGTGCGAATGCACGCAGAACATCTTGCGCGCGCAAACGGTTAAAAACCCGTTCCGCCTTTTGGAAGAGTAGGTCATTTCGTGCCGGTAAGGAACGGATGACAAAATCAAACAAACGCATCCACACACAGGTATCGTATTTTGGACACTACCCCCGAAGTCCGAATGTGGGTACCTAAATTATGTGTGTGTGTGTGTGGGGGGGGAGGGGGGGGGGTGGCGAGGAGGGGGGGGGGGGGAGGGGGGGTGGAAACGGTCGCATGTCGTGGGTTCGAATCTCGGCATGGGCATCTGGTGAATGTAGGGTGGGGATTTTTTAATTTTTATTTTTTTACGATCTTCCAGGTCAACATTCAAGTGCAGACCTGCTAGCGCCTTCATTCCCCTTCGTGTATATATATACACACCATGCAGAAGATCAAATTAACATGCACGTTAAAAGATCCCCCGTCATTCATGTCAGTGTTCGGGTGAGTTACGGAATCACGAGTATACCCAGCATATACTGCCGTGACTTAAAAGTGGTATAAAAATATTAATAAAATTAAAAAAAAACACAACCCTGTCAAAACACGAATCAATCATCAAACACACCACCCCACACGAACCAAACACCAAAACCCAATCATTAAACACCTACACAAATCATACTCTAACCAAACCAAACCTCACCACGAATTCAGGGCAACCATTTTCAATAACAATCCGCACCTCGATAAATTCACCGGGCCTGTTACTATTATAATCATCATCATAATCATCGTCATCACCACCACAGCTTCATTCTCAAGCCGAAGTCTATACACTTAGATCAGACAACAACCCGATTCCGCTCAAACAGGGAGGGGAGGGGCAGCCTACCTACGCCTCATTTCGGCGGCAACAGTCACTGCACTGGCTACCAGCCCACCCCCCCGCACATCCAGGACTAAAAAAAGATCGAAAGCATTCTCCCTGCACCAGGTGGTCGGTCATTCCCGTTTTCCAGACTGCTCGGACGAGGTGGACGGTCGTCGCTGACCAGAGCGCTGTCTGAGCACTTGACCAGTCTGCGTCTGGTTGTCCACCATTTTGGCCGACAGGCTCCGCCGGCTTTTGCCGCCGATTTTGGCGAGAGGTCCAGCCTTTTCTGTCCCAGGAGTGTGCACGGTTACGGCCGAGGTGTTGGAGTCGTTCTCGTCTTTGACGGTGGGCGGGGTGAGGGGGTCTGATGCGGGTGTAGGAGCGGTGGCAGGGGGAGGTTCGGAGCTCCCTGGTTCTGGTTCGTGTCTCGGGCTGTTTGCTGCGTTCTGGCCGCTGTGGGTGGTCGGAGTGTCCGGTGAGGTCACGTCTTGCGTTGCCTTCACAGACACAGTCACACACAGACAGACAGACAGACAGACAGACAGACACACACAGACAAACACACACACACACAGACACAGTCACACACAGACACACACATAGACACAGACACACACAGAGACAAACACACACAGACACACACACACACACAGACACACACATACACACAGTCACAGACACACACACACAGATAGATGGCTTGATTTATAAAAAAAAAAAAAAAAAAAAGCAACTGCATTGCTTATTCAATGTACCATCTGGAAATAAAAATCTGACTTGACTTGACACAGAGAAAAAAGAAGCCATCATCATCTATCAGCATCATCTATCATTATCATCATCTAAAAAAAACCCTATCATTATCATCATCTATCATCATCGTCATCACTCACTATCCTCATTCTCATCACTAAGAATAATACTATAGCAGCTACCTGGAACAAGCGCTTCTTATCTTAACAGACAGCGAGAGACGAGCCTTCCTGAACACGTAACTCAAGAGGACCGCCGACCAGCATCATCATTTAGGTACTCCAGTCCTTTTGTTGTTTTTTTCGGGGTGGGGGGGGGGGGGGGGGGGGGGGGGGGGGGGAGGGGGCTATTGTATACCACTTAAAGTCACGGCAGATTTCTCTCTGTGAAATTCGGGCCGCTCTCCCCGCGTCACCACAAGAGCAGCGCCACCCTTTTTGGGGTTTCTTTTTCCTGTCTGCAACTGTATGTTTCCCTATCAGAGTGGGTGGGTGGGTGTTGTTGTTTTTTACAGAATTTTGCCAGGGACGACTCTCTTGTTGCCGTGGGGTTCTTTTACGTGCGATAAATAATTATGCGTAACACACGGGGACCTCGGTTAAATCGTCCCATCCGAAAGACTAGCGCCCAGACCACCACTCATGGTCTAATGGATGGGGGGAAAAGTTTCGGGTCTAAACGGGATTCGAACCACCGCACACTTCTGACCCGGACTTTTCGCTTTCTAGACAGGCGCGTTACCTCTAGACCACCGATCCAAACAGATGACAAAATTTACAAAACCGCATACACACGGTGACTGGATGTAAAAAAGCACATGAGTGCTTATTCCATTATCCTCGATATAAAAGAATAAATAAATAAAATCCACCAGGCCATGGAGACAAAGGGACATAATTTTAACCCAAACCGGGGACACGTTTTTAGCGGTATACCCAGCGCCGGAATCGAAAGAGTTAAAATCCAGTTCCATTGGATCTCTACTTTGTAAAGAAATGAACATCAGTAGCATGAAACATACCAAAACAAAGGACCAAAAAAATAGTCAACAAGAAGGAGGGTGGCAGGATGGTTAGGACTTTCGCCTGCCAACAAGTCAATCCTGAGGTTTTGGGTTCGATTCCCAAGCCTCGGTCGCATACGCGAATATCTCACTTTAGGTTAACCTCT
>CM054158.1:49958508-49996008 GCA_028751875.1 Rapana venosa | reverse complement strand
CCCCCCCCCCCCCCCTTTTACACTTTTTTTCTTAATGTGTCTAATATCACATTTTGTGAATAGACGTAAAATGAAATCGAACACACATTCACACTGCACATACACACTGTACACTACACACACACCACACCGCACACTACACTACACTACACTACACACACACACACACACACCACACACTACACAACACACACACTAACAACAACACACACTACAAAACACACACACATCGTACACACACACTACACAACACAACACACACTACACAACACAACACACACACACTACACAACACACACACACTACACAGCAGAACACACACTACACAACAGAACACACACTACACAACACAACATACTACACACAACACACACTACACAACACACACACTACACAGCAGAACACACACTACACAACAGAACAACACACACACTACACAACACACACACTGCACCACACAAACTACACACCACACCACACTATACACAACAAACTACACAACACACTACACTACACAACACACACTACACACAAACCACACAAACCATGGAGGCTTACTGATGTCAGGGTTGAATTTTGGCCCGCCTGCTCCGCAACTTCCGGTTTCTGGGTGTCCATTGTCAATGATGCATCTTGGGAACGTTCCTGTTGCATCCCGCTGTCGTTCCTTCTGTTTTTGGAGGTTTTCCGTATCGCTTTGAGGACAGAACGAACGAAGAAATCAATGAATGAATGCATGAATGAATGTGTGAATGCGTAGATGAATGAAGGGTCTTTCGATTATGCAAGGGTAGAAATTTCAGGCCCAAGCACCTCGTGGGGAGGCCCGGGGACTGTATTCAAAAATAGCATCCCTCACCCTCCCCCCCAGCCTTCTGGAAATTCTAGGCTAAGAATTCCCTCTTTTCTATCCCTCTCTTTTGTTTCTGCCTTACCCTTTGTTCGATTTCCGTTTTGTGCCCGAAAATCCCCCCCCCTCCCCCTATCCTCCAATCCACAAGACAGTGAGTGGTAGTGGTCAGGGTAGTAGTCTTTTTAAGATGAGACGATAAACCGAGGTACCGTGTGCAACAAACATTCAGCAGCACGTAACAGAACCCACGGCAACAAGAGAGCTGTCCCTGGCAAAAAAAATTATGTCGAAAGAAGTCACTCTGATGATAGAGAAACAAGTAGACAGGAAAGAGAGGAGAAAAAACAAAAAACGAAGAAAAAGGTAATGGTTGGCGCTGCTCTTGTGGTAATGCGTTTTCCCCTGGGAAGAGGAGCCCAAATTTCACGCAGTGAAATCTGCCGTGAGGGAAAGTGGTATACAAACAACAATAATAACAGCAGCAAAATGCTTTGGAAATGAAGGGGGGAGAGAGAGATATTTCACTATGGAGAAAAAGACCAGAGCATTGTTAACACGAAAATGAATAGAGTCGAATATTGAAATAGAAAATTATGCATGTAGACAACCACACCCCCTATCTCCCCAAAACAAAAACAAACAACGCCCCCCTCCCCATCACACACACACAACACACACACACACACCACAACACCACACACACACACCACACACACACACACACACACAACACACACGCAGGAGGCAATTCAGTTCTTAGGTTTGTTAATATGAAAAACCGAAGGAACAAAAACCCAAACACAAACAAAAAAAACCAAACACAACACCACACCACACCGCCAACCAACCGACAACACACACCAACCAACCAACCAAACCAACAACACCCACCCAACCCAAACCCACCCTATACATCAAACCAAACCAAACCATTTCATTACACCACCCACCAAAACAAACAAAACAACACCCACCAAACCAAACACCACTCCATACCGCCACCACAAACAAACCAACCCACCCAACCAACCAAACCAAACCAAACACCAATCTTCCATTCCACCCACCCCCAAACCCACCCACAACCAAACCAACACCAAACCAAACACCATCTTTCCATTCACCACCCACCAAAATCAAACCAAAACACACACCCACCAAACCAAACACCATCTTTCCATTCACCACCCACCAAAATCAAACCAACCCACCCAACCCACCCAAAACCCAAACCAAACACCACTTTCCATTCACCACCCACCAAAATCAAACCAACCCACCCACCCAACCAACCACCCACACCAAACCAACCCACCCACCAATACCAACCAAAACACCATCTTTCCATTCACCACCCACCAAAATCAAACCAACCCACCCACCCACCCAAACCAAACCCAACTTTCCATTCACCACCCACCAAATCAAACCAACCCACCCAACCAAACCACCACACCCAAACCAAACACCATCTTTCCATTCACCACCCACCGAAATCAAACCAACCCACCCAACCAACCACCCACCCAAACCAAACACCATCTTCCATTCACCACCCACCAAAATCAAACCAAAACACACCCCCAAACCAAACCAAACATCATCTTTCCATTCCACACCCACCAAAATCAAACCAACCCCACCCAACCAACCAACTCAACCCAACCCACCCAACTTAACCCCAAAACCACCCAACTAACCACAACCACACCCACACCCAACTAACCACAACCACCCACCCAACCCAACCAAAACCACCCACCAACCCCACCCCACCAAAACCAACCACCACCCAAAACCACCAAAAACCCTCTTTTCAAAAAAACCTTCCCCTCACCTCGCCGCTTCTTGCAACTATCCTCGTGGCGTTTCTTGCCCGCTCCTCCTCCTCCTCCTCCTCCTCCAGCTGCAGATTTGGACGGGTCGATGTAAAAGTCCCGCGGATGCACCTTATGCTTGGAAGAGCGCCGGTCCGCGTCGAAGAGAGCCGTGGTGCTGCCGCTATACATGGACACGGTGGAGTAGCAAGAGACGGAGCCCATGTAGGAACGGTGCTCGGGCAGCTCGTAGGAGGACGGGTGCAAGGCTGGGCGGGTGTCCATCATGGACGTAGGGCTCCGGCTGGCCAGGAGCTCGGTACGGCTGCTGGTGTCGAAGCCGTCCGTGAGGTTGAGGGCGGGGTCGCTGAGGGCGTGCACTTTGCTCGCGCTGGCCTTCTTGCCCACGGACGCCGTCTCCTCGTCCCCGTCCTCCTCCTCATCATACTCCGAGGGCGAATGCGAGGACTGGGTGTCCTCGGGCAGGTTGAGGTCTTCCACCATGATCCTGGACCCGGCGCTGGCGTTTGCGAGGAGTGCCGAGACAGGATTTATTTATTTATTTATTTATTTTTTTAGATCGAGGATAATGGAATAAGCATTCGTGTGCTTTTTTTTATTTTTACATCTAGTCCCCCGCGTGTGTATGCGCTTTTGTCAATTTTGTCATCTGTTCCCACCGGTACACAATGGTCTATTCTTTCGAAAAGCGGAACAGGATTTAACGTGTGCGTAAGATGTTCTGCGTGCGTTCGGACACGGGGCCTCGGTTTATAGTCTCATCCGAAGGACAGGCAGGCAGGCGGGCAGGCAGGCAGGGTCGCACACACACATACACACACACAAACACATAACACATACACACACACAAACACACAACACACACACAACACACACACGTGCGCACACTCACGCTCACACACACATTCAAGCACACACACACACGCTCATTCAAACACACAATCACACTCACACACACACACATACGCGCGCGCACGCACACACACATACTCATTCAAACACACACACATACTCGTTCAAACACACAATCACACTCACTCACACACACACAAACACACACGTACACACACTCACTCACACACATTCAAGCACACACTCACACACACACTCATACAAACACATAATCACACACACACACACACACTCATACAAACACACAATCACACACACACACACACACACACACACACACACACACACACACACACACACACGTACACACCAAAATTACAAAACTGCATACACATGGGAAGTGGATGTAAAAAACAAACAAACCAACCAACCCGTACGTGAGTGCTTACTATATTATTCTCGAAACCAAAACGAAACGGTCGCTTACGCACAAATCTCACCATTGGTGAACCTCGTAGCTCTTACTGAAGAGAGAAAAGAAAAAAGAAAAATGTTCGCCGAACACACAACAGTCATCTCTTCACACAAGGAAACCAATCATGGCCAGTGCTAATCAACTGATTAATGCCCCTGCCTGTTAAAAAAAAATTGGTCAAAATAGTCAGATTTAAAAAGAAGAAACCATCCGAGCATTCTCGATTACATTATTAGTACAAAAAACAAACGTAAGCTGAGATTGATAAGTACAGACTGATTATATATATATATTATCATCTCTCTCTCTCTCTCTCTCTTATATATATATATATATATCTCTCTCTCTCTCTCTCTCTCTTATATATATTATGTGTGTGTGTGTGTGTGTGTGTGTGTGTGTGTGTGTGTGTGTGTGTGTATTGGTAAATAGTCAGACAGAACACACACACACACTCTTACATTCAACAACCCCCCCCCCCCCCACATTCTCCCTCACAACACAACACACACACTTACCCCCACCCCCACCCCAACTCTGAACACACACACACATTTACACCCCCACCCCCACCTCTCTCTCTCTCTCTCTCACACACACACACACAAACACACACACACACACACACACACACACACCACAACCAATCACAAAGGTGTTGCGGAAGCGGAGGTAGTAAGTCTGTTCTTTTTATAAAGTCGTGTGGGATATGCCGACCCCTGCAACATTCCAAAAAACCACATGTCTGCAACATCCCCCCCAAAACATATTTTTTGGCCGCGTAACACACACACAAAATTTACAAAACTGCATACACTCAGGGACTAGATGGAAAAAAAAGCACATGAATGCTTATTCCACTATCCTCAAAATTAAAGAATAAAATAAAAAATAAAACAGACACAGACACACAACCATTCAGTTTTTTGTTGCCACATAAACACCAACACTCATCTCTTTTCTTTAGAGCTCTCACCTCATCATACTCCCCCCTCCCCACCTTCACCCAAAACCCTTTCGTCTAATACTACTTTAGATAAACAGACGTAAAATCGTGCATGCGCTCGCGCGGACACACACACACACACACACACACACACACACACACACACACACACACACACACACACACACACATACACACACAGTCATTTTGATTCAATGGATGATTATAAACTGATGTTTGTTTTGTTGTGTAAAATAAGTCTACGGACTTTTATGGTAATAAAACATGCTCACACACACACACACACACACACACACACACACACACACACACACACACACACACTTGCTGTTTTGGCCTTTTTACGTTCTTTCGTGTTACACAAAAATATGCTGATTTATTTAGTTTTGTCGCTGTTAGTTTTCTGTTTCATGTATTAGATGAGCTTAATTGTTATTGCTGACGTTAGTACTGCTGGGTGGGTTTACATTGCCTGAATTTATTCTTTGATCGAAGGATTAACGTTGTTCTGCCTCAAATCAAAAAGCACATGTACATGCGTGTATATGACCAGGGGAAAGGGAGGGAATGGATGTCTTTGTTATACTTCTTTACTCTGAATCCAATAGCTGTTGGTTATTCTTGTTTTCCTTATAAATGAGTATATTATGTGGTGAAGGGGATATGGGTGAGGATGTGTATGTGTAAGTAAGTGTTTAAATGATACACCAGTTTCCTCTGTTTATATCCATTTGGTTGTTGTTGTTGTTATTGTTGGTAGTGGGGTTCTGGTTTATTTTGCTTTTTGTTTGTTTTGGGTTTAGGGTGGTTTTCTTGGGGAGGGGGAGGGATATTTTGGACTCTTTTCTCGTCTTTTGTTAGTTCTTTATTGTTCTTCATTTGTCTTGGCTGTTATCCTTGTCCTATGTTAGTTATTGTTGCTGTTGTTGTAGTGTACGTATGTTTGTGTTTGTTTGATTGTTTACTTCCTTGTTGTGGTTGTTCTTGTTGATTCATCTTTTTTTGTTGTTTTATTCAGTTGTTTGTATAGTTGAAGGTTTGTGTGTGTATGTGTGTGTGAGGGGGAGGGAAGCAGTTGGTGTGGGTTTTTAATTTTTATTCTGTTTTGTCTTCTTTGTTTGTTTTGGTTTGGTTTTTCTTTGTTGCTTGTTTGTTTGTGTTATGACGGATATTTTTTCAAGATTTTTTAATTATTTGAATTGTATGGTCTAATATTTTTTCTGGGTTTTTTGTTTTGTTTTTAATTCCACATATGCATATGTTATTATTTTTCTTGTTTGATTTGTACAGTTTATCATAGATTAGGTTTTTTATTCTATGTCTGCATATACATTATCTTTTTTTTTCTCGCTTTTTTGGGGTTGCTTTTCTTTAGATAGATGGCTTGATGAAAAAAAGCAAATGCACTGCTTATTCAATGTACCATCTGAAAATAAAAGTTTGACTTTGACTGACTTTGACTTTGACACACACACAAACCACACATCCCCACACGTGCGCGCGCGCCACACACGTATACACAGACACTTACCTCTCTAATATCACTATTTGGTGGAAAGAACTAAAACTGATAAACACACACACACACTCCTACCCCCTCCCACTCCCCCCCCCCCCCCCCCAATACCCCCCTCCCCTTCCCCTCAAAACCGTACTGACAATCTCACCCTTCGCAATATCATCTGGACACTTCCTCGCTTGTCATTCATTTCGTGGATGGTGTGCAGCGCGGTTCGTTTGAACATAGTAGAGGGCATGGTACCGCTCATCTCCACCCCCACCGAACACACCGTGTGACCTGCAAGAATGGCTTGACTTGACTGGACTTGTGGACTTGAATGGACTGGACTTCGCTGAACTTAAAGGTCTAGACTAGGTTGGAACTTTGACGAGACTTAAGTATCTAAACTAGACTTGACTTGGCGACCACGTGTGACTTTTGTCGCCGTATCAAGTCAAACAGTCAAGTTAATAGTCAAGTCTAGTCGTGAAGTCAAGTTTAGTCAATTTACGTGGTCAAGTCCAGTCGTGAAGTAAAACTTTATGAAACTGCATGTGCAGAGAGACTGCATTAAAAAAAAAAAACAACTTTAAAAAACCCCACATGAGTATTTATTCCATCATCCCCGTGACAAAAGAATAAATAATACCCTTCCCCCCAAAAAAAACAACACAACCAACCCACCACCATCACCACAACAACAGCACCACCACCACCACCACCACCACCAACAACAACCACACACAATCAACCCGACCACAATCACCTCCCCACCCACCAGACCACAAACACCCCTCCCCCCCCCCCCCCAACACACACTACCCCTTCCTCCCCCCCCAACACACACTACCCCTTCCTCCCCCCACCCACACAGCCCCCACTCCCTTACCCACCACCCTCACCCCCCCAAACACACAACACACACACACACAAGGTATACAAAAACCCACACCAACCAACAAACAAACAAACAAACAAACAAACAACAAACAAACAAAAAAAAAGACTTAAAAGACAGAGTCGACTGAAAGAAGGTGGTGATGTTGGTTTTTTTGTGTTTTGGTTTCTTTTGTTGTTGTTGTTGATGTTGTTTTTTGTTGTTTGGGCGAGGTAACAAGGGTGGCGAGCGAGATTCGAACTCACTGCCCGGCTGCGGAACATAGAGGGGCGCATGGAGCATGGTGGTCTTGGAGATCTCATCGGCGCCCAAGGCAGTCTCAGCCAGGGAGAGAGAGGGCCGACAGCCCGAGGGGCAGTTCTCTGTGGGCAGGATAAACAAGGCTGGGTTCGGCGATTGATGCGTCTGCGAAAAACCACACACACACACACACACACACACACACACACACACACCACACACACACACACACACACACACACACACACACACGTACGTGTGAGTGCAGAGGCGCGTGTGGTGCATGCATGTTCAGACGCGAACGAGCGTACTCGCTCGCGAGCTCGCAGCACATGCATACACATCTTGCATGCATGGACACGTACGCATGCTTGCTGGCACGTATGTATGCTCACCCACATGGGTGATGAAGCTTGTATGTATGTGTGTGTACATACACACACACAAATATTATATATATATATATATATATGTATATATATATACACACCCTTATATCTATCTATCTATCTATCTATCTATCTATTATATCTACATCTACATACACAAGGGTGCTGAGGCGTGTACACGCATGTACACACCCACACCCTCTCTCTCATACACAACACACACACACACTCACATAAACTTACACACACACACACTTTCTCTCTCTCTCTCACACACACTCTCTCTAACACACAAACACACATAAACTTACACACACACTCTCTCTCTCTATCTCTCAACCACAACACAACCACACACACACACACACACACACTCACAGGTGCTGAAGCTAGGCGAAAGTTAAACGAGCACTCCTTTAACTAAATGCTGAACGGATGCTTCACGTCATTGTTTACCTACCCCCTCTCCTCCCCCCCCCCCCCCTCCAACAAAAATGAAAATAAAAACTAAGGGAAACATTTAAACATTTCCTTAATTCTTTGATTCACCCCCTTTGCAAAAAAAGGCAAGAGATAAATATAAATAAATAAACAAACCATATTTATTTTCTTTCGTTTTCTCTTTTGAACATCATTAAAAAAAAATCTCTTGTAAAAGTAAAGGTGTTCCCATTATCTATGCGGTCGTTGGGGAGCGAGATGTCAGAGACCTCAGCTTCTCTAGGGGCCAGCATATTGAGGGAGGCACCCATCGCCTTTCCCTCGTTGCTTTACCTTCTCTGACCCTAAGGAGGGCAGGTACCCATTTGCAGCTGGGTGAACTGGGGGAACTGTACTGAAGCCAAGGTGCACGAACCGTCACCCATCCAAGTGGTAACCACGCTCAATGCTGCTTAACCTTGGCGGGGGGAAAGCGAGTGCTCTGACCACTGAGCTATCCCGTCCTCCTTTTTTTTGGTCTTAACCTATTCAAAGTCTCCTTTAAGTCATCTGTAACTTCTACAGAATGCAAGAGGACTTTTTCAGTATAAATAGCATCCCCACCTTCTGGAAATTCTGTGCTAGGAATTTCCCCTTTTCTATAATAATAATAATAAATGAAATTTGTATAGCGCTATATCTTGCAAAGACAAATCAGAGCCTTTCTATCACTCCCTTTGCTTGTTTTTTCCACCGTACCCATCACTTAACTTTTTTTTTTCTCCGTACCTTTTTGTATCATGCTTATTTTCGGCCTTTCCTGCCCAGTCTCTTGCTACATGGGTGCAAATCTTTCTTTTCAGACATTACGAGAGATAATTTTCGCCTGAGTTATTTTATTTTGGGACCAGGTATGGGTACTGCAAACACTGGGATGGGCACAGGGTGCCCATTCTGCGGTGTTTGGTTTTTTTTTGCCCACACACAGCTGTTAGTTTCCCCCACTTTCAGCTGCTCTCAGTCCATTCCGTCCCAGCTGACGCTCATTATAGCAGAAACTGACGGCACTTGGACTTGATAAAAGACAAGGGGCTGATTCTAGCTTAGGGCCCTGGACCCTTGACTGAATTATGCTGGGTTTGTGTGCTGTGCATAGGGTACTTTTCCTATGTATTATTTTTTGTACATTGAAGTGTTCATCTTTACTTCTTTGGTGTTTTTTTTAAAAGCTTTTCTGTAATCTGGGGATGATGATTTAAACAGAATGGCTGGCGTCCTTACCGCGGCCTAGTTTTACTGGCCTTAAGGAATAAAATAACTTAAGTACTTTGTCATTTTTGCCCCAGACTGACATTGTTATATATATTTGAAGGGATTTGAAGGGCTTTGATTTTGAGCTCGAACTAAAATGTTATTGGGGTTACTGAAATTGAATAGGGTGACTCCTAAGTGGGGGGGAGGGGGGGGGGGGGTTGTCTCTCAGTATAAAAAGCCTCCTCACCTTCTGAAAATTATGTGCTAGACATTCCCTCTTTTCTATCCCTCTCTGTGTTTCTGCCTTATTCCTTTTCTTCCTGTCACCACCCTCCTTCTGGTCTCTTTTCTGCCTTCTCGGTCCCATTCTTCTGTGTCCCCCCACCCACCACCCGCCCAGAAAGACTTTGAAAGACAACCAATTCTCTCCCACGCCAAAAGTCGGATGCGCTGGGCCTGACTTGTCAAGCGCCTTACGGCAGCCCCAACGTATTTTCGCTCATATGACAGACAACAATCGTTATTGTCCCTAGTGTTTGGACGAAGAAGAAGAAGAAGAAGAAGAAGAAGAAGGCGACAGTCCTGATATGGCTTTGGTTGGTCGGTTGGGGGCTATACACAACATGGAATGACATCAGTGAGAACACAGCTCCGCTTTCACCTACTCCCAGCTGCAATTTGCACACGATTGTTTTGTTTTTTTTAACAGAGCTCGCTGGAAAGACTTCTGCTACAGGGCATTCGAGATGAAACTACTAGCGGCACTGTTTGTTCCATTCCACCCCAGCCCAACCCAGCCCATGGTGCCGATTATAGTAGGAACTGACCACGCTTGGACTTGGTAGGTAAGCTCGTGATAATAATGAATTTCTATGCAATTTGCACAGCGCTGAATCTTGTACAGGAAATATACGAAAGCGCTTGCATTCATTTTTTTTTTTATTTCGAGGTTATGATATCGAGGAAATGAATAGCATTTTGCTTTTTCTCATCCAGTCCCGTTGTATGCGGTTTTTGTCAATTTTGTCATCTGTTCTCACCGGCCACCATGGCCTAAAGCGAACGGATTAAAGTGCGAAAGGACTGCTTCAACGGGTGCAGTGTTGTGCTGGCGTTGAGGGGCTTGGTTTATAGTTTATGGGTTGTTGGCGGGCGGCCTGCTAGTGTGAGAGCAAGTTCCTAAAAAAATACCCCATGAACGATTCGAACCCGAAGACAGATGCAGCGCATGTTTGAAACATCTAGGCCTTCCCGTCCTTCCAAGGAACACCGTGCCAATTCATCACGCCCTACACACACTCAGCATTTCGCACCCACACCACACACTGCACACACGAACCACACACATTACATGCTACAACATCCCAGCTTGTCACAACAAGTGTAGCACTTGACACACACACACACACATGTACACACCCCACTACACCGGGGCTGTTTGTTGCGTGTGATTTGTTTGCTTGTAGTGTGTGTATTGTTTGTGTGTTTTGTGTTGTGTTGCTGTACTGCGTTTTTTATGTGTGATGTGATGTGTGTGTGTGTGTGTGTGCGTGTGTGTGTACATGCGTGTTTTGTGCGCCGTGTGTGTGTGTGTGTGTGTGTGTGTGTGTGTGCGCGCGCGCGCGCGCGCGTGTGTGTAGAGCAAGTTTCCTATAAAAAAACAACCCCAAACAACCAACTCTTACCTCAAAAGACAGCAACTGCACTTGCTGTGAATATAGCAGGGCCCTTCAAACCTGTCATTGCCGTAGGTATCCACCGCCACACCTGCACACACAACCACACACACACACACACGCACACACACACCACACACACACACAACCACACACACACAACCACACACATACATACATACATACATACATACACACAACCACACACAACACACACACATACAACACACACACACACACACACACACACACACACACACACACACACACACACACACACCGCGCTGCTTGCTTGCTTGCTTCGATTTGTTTGTTTTACAAGATTCAGCGCTATATAAATTCCATACATTATTATTATTTATTATTATTATATATATCTATCTCTCTCTCTCTCTCTCTCTCTATATATATATATATATAGAAACCTGTGAACAGCAGACAGGTAAGTATACACATATACATACACGCAGCATACAACATGCGCTTGTGTATGTGTGTGTGGGAGGGGGGGAGGGGTGTCACAAAGAGAGACCTCGGTTTATAGTCTCATCCGAAGGACTTTTGGGGAGAGTGGAGTCTGCACTGATGTTAACTCCAGGGGGAAAATCTTGAACGGGAATCGAACCCGGGTCATCAGATCGCGAGCGCAATGTTTTAATTTTTTTTATATATTTAATTCTTTTATATCGAGGATAATGGAATAAGTACATGTGCTTTTATTTACATCAAGTCCCCGTGTGTATGCGGTTTTGTAAATTCTGTCATCTGTTCCCACTGTTCCCATGTTCTAACCACTAGGCTATCCAATACAATACAGTAGAACACAATATTACACAATACAAAGTAAAACGATACAGTATAAGTACAATACAACACGATACAACAATACCCACAATACAACGAGATGCAACGCTATACAACGTGTAATATAATTCGACACAATACAACACTACAGTACAACATAACACCACTCAATACGAATAGATAAGAAAGGTGGGGGGGGGGGGGGGGGGGGTTAGAGGGCGGGCCACTCAGTCTCCTCCAACCCCCTCCCTCCCCCTCCCCCCATCCCAACCACCACCACCACTTTTTTCCGCCCCTTACATTTCCTCCTTATCATCACCATCACCACTATACTCCCCCCCCCCCCCTCCAATGAAAGCGCGGTTGCACAACTGTTAGTCGATCGATCACCAAGTTAACCAACAGTTAAGTAAAGGTGTTCCCATAACCTATGCGATCGTTGGGGAGCGAGGTGTTAAGAGACCTCAGCTTCTCTAGGGGCCAGCATATTGAGGGCAGTGCACATCTCCTCTCCCTCGTGGCTTTACCTTCCCTGACCCTAAAGAGGGCAGGTACCCATTTACAGCTGGGTGACTGTACTGAAGCCAAGGCGAGCAACGGGTCACCCAGTGCTTTGTCTGTTGGACAGTTCATTGTGCAAGACAAGGCTTGAAAGACACAATGGTCATTTAAGGCTGAACACGGTTATAGCGCAAGCCGCTTGTGCAGCCTTTCCTTTTGCAAAAATGTTGTGTTGAGATTGCCTTCAGCCATGACGAGGTCTTAACACAACAACCTGCACTCTCCTATAAAGGAGGAAAAAAAAATCCTCTGAAGTCGGAGTATGGCTGCCTATATGGCGAGGTTACTTGAAAAGGTCATACACGAAAACTTCTTCTTGGGTATTTCCTATTCACAGGGATTCCCAGGGGGATGAGTAGTCGAATGTTCTGGGGCCCCCCTGGGGTTTAAACGGGGAACGAAACAATATACCAGCATTCCCCGCGGGGGCTGAATTTGGGGGGGGAACAAAACGAGGCAATGAGAAGCAGTGCAAAACAAACAAGCCCCCCTTCCCCCCACTTCCCCCCAAAAAATCGGAAGACAGTGGAAAACTATTTTTTGTAAACCCCAAAAGGGACTTCAAATAAATTTCCTTTTGATATATAACAGTTTGATTTTTATAATTCTATATTATTTTATAATTCTGATATCTATCTATCTATCTACTTTCTACTATCTATCTATCTTTCTGTCTGTCTGTTGTCTGTTTTTTGTCTGTCGTCGCTGAAGTTTGTCTGTTTTTGTCTGTCTCTATTACTTCATTATCTATTATCTACTACTATCTATCTCTTCTCTCTCTCTCTCCTTCTCTCTCCCCCTTTCTTTTCTCTCTCTCTTCTCCCCTCTCTCTCCCCTCTCTATTATTATAATTTTTTTGAACTATACCCAAAAAAAGGGCGTTAAAAATTTTTGGGGTTCAAATTAAACAAGACCCCTATCCTACAGCACTCAAATCAAATTCTTCGAACGCGATTCGTCGGACAAAAGGTATCGGATCGGATAACGGCAGTCGAAAACCCAAAAAACCGGATGCCCGTCATAAAAACCGGGGCCAGACTGCAGGAGAGGAGTCCATGCAGCTACCCCTCCCGAGGGAAAAAGGGGGGGAAGGTGGAGGGGCGCTGGTCTATTTCTCCACGTAACCGTTCTCCCAAACGAACCCCCAGTTTTCCTTTTGTCATACCCGAAAGGAAAACAGTATACAGTGGGTGGTCATGAGGAGGAGGGGAGGAGGAGGAGGAGGAGGGGAGGAGGGGAGGAGGGGGTTTTTGGTGGTGGGGGAGGGGGAGGGGGAGGAGGTGGAGGAGGTGGTTTGGGGAGGAGGGGGAGGGGGGAGGTGGAGGGGAGGGAGGAGGAGGGGTGGTGGTTGTGGTGGGGAAAGGGGGAAAAGGGGGAGGAGGGTGGTGGTTTTGGGGGTGGAGGGGTAAGGGGAGGAGGGGGAGGGGGTGGAGGAGGGGTGGAGGGGGGGAGGTGGTGGTGGTGGGGAGGAGGAGGGGGGGGGGGTGGGGGAGGGGGGGGGGGGAGGGGGAGGGGGGGAGAGGAGGTGGGGGGGGAGGAGGAGGGGGTGGTGGAGGGAGGGAAGGGGAGGAGGAGGGGGGTGGGGGGAAGAGGGGGGGGGGGAGGGGAGGGGGGGGGGGAGGGAAGGGGGGGGGGGGGGGGGGAGGAGGAGGGGGGGGGGGGGGGGGGGGGGGGGGGGGGGGGGGGGGGGGGGGGGGGGGGGGGGAGGAGGGGGGGGGGGTGGGGGGGAGGAGGGGGTTTGGGGGGGGGGAAAAATTTAGGGGGGGGGAAAGGGGGGGGGGGGGGGGGGGGGGGGGGGGGGGGGTTGGGGGGGGGGGGAAAAGGAATGGGGGGTTTTGGGGGGGGGGGGGGGGGGGGGGAAAGGGAAGGGGGGGGGGGGGGTTTTTGGTGGGGGGGGGTGGTTTTGGTTTAACTTTTTTTTATGTGGGGGGTTTGTTTAATTTTATTTTAATAAAAAAAACAAAACTAATTTTATAATCAAAAAACCCCCAAACCACACACACAAATCATCCAACCAATAAAAATAAAATTAAATAAAAAAATTTAAACCACTTGGTTTCCCCACTACTTATTTTCTAAAAACGTACGTGAACTTTTCTTTTGGAAAACCTTTCCTTTTTTTTTCATTACAGTTCTTTTAATTACATTTTGAAAAAGAACTTAAGACATGTTTTACTTCCTAACTTTTTTGCCCTCTCTCCTCCCTCTCTCCTCACCCCTTCTCTCCAAACCCGACAATGTTAGAAAACCCAAACGACCGACCCCCGACAGAGAGAGAGGAGAGAAAAAGGAGAGAGAGAGAGGGAGAGGAAAGAAAGAAAAGGGAAAGGGGAGAAGGGGATCCAGACCACCCACCGGGAAACAGCCATCCCCCAGAACCCCCCCCACCCCCCCCATCCATCCCAACCCCCCCCACCCATCCCTTCCCCCCCCCCCATCCTCCTCAACCTCCCCCCCCACCACCATCAACCTCCCCCCATCCTCCAGCAACCTCCCCCCACCATCCAGCAACCTCCCATCCATCCATCCAGCAACCTCCCATCCATCCATTCCAGCAACCTCCCATCCATCCATCCAGCAACCTCCCCATCCATCCATCCAGCAACCTCCCATCCATCCATCCAGCAACCCCAACCCATCCATCCATCCACAACCTCCCACCCCACCCATCCAGCAACCTCCCACCCACCCATCCATCCAGCAACCACCCATCCCATCCAGCCTCAACCACCAACCACCCCATCCATCCATCCAGCAACCACCCATCCATTCATCAGCAACCACCCATCCAGCAACCACCCCAGCCAGCCATCCAACCAACCCAAACTACCCATCCAACCACCCCATCCAAACAACCAACCACCCCATCCAACCACCCCCCCAACCAAACCACACCACCCCACCCCCAATCCAACACCCCCCCCCCCCCCCCCCAATCCAACCAACCAACCCCCCAGCCAGCCAGCCAGCCAGCCCAGCAGCAGCCGATCCAACCTACCTGGAATGACGGTTGGTCCAGGAAGATGCCGGTGCAGATGCGGATGGCGGACAGCCTCCACAGGCGGTACTTCAGGGGCGGCTCCATGTGCTTGAACCTCTCAAAGGCCACCTGGATGTCGTCGAAGCTGATGTCCAGCAGCTGAGACACCCAAGGAAGAGGACCCACAGTTGAGCGCGCGCGCAACGCAGCTTACTGTCTTGTGCAGTGCTTTATAGGTAAAGGAGTCCCATGACTTATAAGGTCGTAGGGGAGCGAGGCGTCAGAGACCTCGCTTCTCTAGGGGCCAGCATAGTGAGGGCGGTGGTGCCCATCTCCTCTCCCTCGCTGCTTTACCTTCCCTGACCCTAAAGAGGGCAGGTACCCATTTACAGCTGGGTGAACTGGGGGGAACTGTACTGAAGCCAAGGCGCGCAAACGGTCACCCATCCAAGTGGTAACCACGCTCGACGCTGCTTAACTTGGCTGGGGGAAAGCGAGTGCTCCGACCACTGAGCTATCCCGTCCCCAAGCAGTGCTTTACACCACAGGATTTTTATCCGTAGAAGACAACAGTTTTGGCCCAGGCCAAAACTGTGTCGGGTTATCGATGTCTCAGTGGTCAAGCCCCCCCCCCCCCCCCCCCCCCCCCCCCCCCCCCCCAGCTAAGGTTCAGCAGCGTCGAGCGTGGTTACCAGTTGGATGGGTGACCGTTTTGCGCGCCTTGGCTTCAAGTACAGTTCCCCCAGCTGTAAATGGGTACCTGCCCTCTTTAGGGTCAGGGAAGGTAAAGCAGCGAGGGAGAGGAGATGGGCGCCGCCCTCAATATGCTGGCCCCTAGAGAACTTGAGGACTTTGATGCCTCACTCCCTTACGACCTTGTAGGTTATGGGACACGTTAACCTTACATCAAAATGATGTCATATTGTAAAATGTTGTGTTGAGATTGCCTTTAGTCATGACAAGCTCTTAACATAACAGCACATGCACTCTCCTTTAAAGGAGAAAGAAAACCCAGAAGTCGTAGTTTGGCTGCCTATATGGCGAGGTACTTTAAAACAGTCGTACACACAAACCTCTCATTCAGTGTGCAATGTCAATCTCACAGTGATTCCCAGGTGGGATGATAAGTGAGTCAGAGTGCGCATTCTGGGTGACCCCCAGAGTGTTAAGCTGGGGAACGCACTACAACACCACCACCACCAACATACAGTATTTGTCTACAAGTATAACATGTTTCTGATGTGCATTTTTTTTATTTCATTAAAATTTTCTGAGGATTACGGAATAAATACTCATGTGCTTCCCCCCCCCCCCCACCCTCCCCACCATCTAGTCCCTGTGTGTATGCAGTTTTGTCAAATGTTGTTATCTGTTCCCACCGGCACACAATGGCTTCCCTTTTCCGAAAAGCGGCACAGATTTTAACGTGTGCGCAAGATGTTCTGCTTGCATTCACACGCGGGGTTCTCTCTTTATAGTCTCATCCGAAAGGATTTTTAGGGGAGTGGGGTCGGTACCTATGTTACTTCCGGGGGGGGGGGGGGAGGGGGGGATTCCTTTGAATGGGATTCGAACCCGGATAGGCAGACTACAAGCACGATGTGTAACGCTCTGACCACCAGGCTCTCCCGTTAAAATGGGCATTCTCCCCCGTATTGTATTGTATTGTATTGCATTGCATAGTATACCACTTTCTGTCACGGCAGATTTCTCTACATGAAATTCGGGCTGCTCTCCCCGGGAAGAGTGCGTCGCCACAAGAGCAGAAATTCGGGCTGCTCTCCCCGGGGGAGAGTGCGTCGCCACAAGAGCAGCGCCACCCATTTTTTCCTTTTTTTTGGGGGGGGGGTTTGCATGTGCATTCATTTCCCTCTCAGAGAAGCTTTTTTCTACAGAATTTTGCCAGGGACAACTCTCACGTTGTGCCGTGGGTGCTTTTACGGCCGCTAAATGTGTGTTGTACACGGGACCTAGTGTTATTGCCTCATCCGAATCACACACACACACACACACACACACACACACACACACACACACACACACACACACACACGCGCGCGCGCGCGCGCGCACGACTGTTTTTGTTTTTGGTCGTGTGTGAGTGAGTGAGTGAGTGAGTGTGTGTGTGTGTTTGTGTGTGTGTTTTGTGTGTGTATGTGTGTGTGTGTGTGTGTGTGTGAGAATGCGTTTTCTGTCTTTTTCTCTCGTTTCTATTTTTCTTTTGGAGTTAGTTATATTATTATTGGATTTGGTAATAATGTAGTTAGATATTATTAATCAAGGTTTTTTTTCCTAGATAGATGGCTCGATATGTAAAAAGCAAATGCATTGCTTATTCAATGTACCATCTAGAAATAAAAACTTGACTTGACTTGACAACGCAACGCACACAACATGGCTCCCCCCTCACCACAAACGGTGACCCCAACAACCCCCCCCCCCCCCCCCCCCACCCAACAACCTCCCCCCCCCACCACCCTCTCCTTCCCCCCTCCCACCCCCCCTACCCCCCCCATCCCCCCCCCACCCACCCCCTATCCCACCCCCACCCCCCTACCCCCATACCCCCAATCACTCTCAACTCCTAGGGCAATCCACCCCAAGCCTCCACCCTGGCATCTCCGGTTCGCAATGACAGTGGCGCTCCGTGCCTTGCCCGTGAGGACGCCGATCTCCCCCAAGACGTTACCCGCCGTCATGAAATCCAGCACCCGCGTGATGTACTTGGGCTCCCCGTCCGCCGAGTCCATAGGCACAGGGATGCTGATCTCCAGCTGGGAAGATACACAGACACAGCAGAAGCACTCTTACCTCGGTCCGGACCGGGATAGCTCAGTGGTCAGAGAGCACTCGCTTTTCCCCAAAAACAAGGTTAAGCAGTACTGAGCGTGGTTACCAAGTGGATGGGTGACCGTTTTGCGCGCCTTGGTTTCAGTACAGTCCCCACCCCCAGTTCACCGTTACACGGTCACCGATCCCTCAGATTCTGAATCCTTTGGGGGGCGCCTTCGAAGCTTTGTCAACCACCTTTCTCCAGTCCTCTCGTCTCTCAGCCACCCCCAGTTTCTCTCTCTCTCATCTCATCTGCTCCCATACCCCCCTCCGGGGTCGTAGGGGCACTGCATTGACGAACGTTGCACCAGCTGGCTCCATTTGCGGCGGTTGTGTGCAAGTGCCTGGGTTGTGGAGAAGCTCTAGCCCTGTCCATTCAGTGATGTTGTCTGCCCATTTCTTCCTCTGTCTGCCTCCAGTTCCCCCAGCTGTAAATGGGTACCTGCCCTCTTGAGGGTCAGGGAAGGTAAAGCAGCGAGGGAGTGGAGGAGATGGGCGCCACTGCCCTCAATATGCTGGCCTCTAGAGAAGCTGAGGTCTCTGACGCCTCGCTCCCCTTCGACCACATAGGTTACGGGACACCTTGACCTTTTACTTCAAAGTCCGTATGGCCCTGAAAATCTCCCCCACCCCTCCATTAGATCATGAGTGGGTGGTCAGGGTCTGGATGAGACGATCAACCAAGGTCCCGTGGTGTTACACGTTATTATTTTCGCGCACGTAAAAGCTCGCACAGGAACAAGAGAAGTGGTCCCTGGCAAAAATTCTTTTAGAAAAATGTCACTCTGATAGGGGAAACAAAATTAATACAGTTGCAGACAGGAAAAGACCCCAAACAAATAATGGGTGGCGCTGCTCTTGTGGCGACGCGCTCTCCCCCGAGGAGAGCAGCCCGAATTTCACGCAAAGAAACCTGCCGTGACTTAAAAGTGGTATACAATAAATAAAAATGGACAAATAATAAAACTCCACATAATAGGCTACACACACAGAGCAGTGCCCTTAGCTTGCAAGACTGGCAGCAGCCAGACAACAGACCCTGTGCTGTATACAGTCCTGCCCGCTACATGAGGCAGCACTCTGAAAGAGGACCTGGCCTGACTGACCCATAATAATAATAATAATAATAATAATAATGTATGGAATTTATATACCACCCCAGTGGCCAAGAAGCTCTGTGGAGACTGGGAGAGAGGACCTGCAGCAGAATACAGCTGCCTCTAGCACAGAGACTGAGCTGTCCCAATGACGAACACACCCCCTCCCCACCCAACAAATTCAAACAAACCACTGCTAGCCGTAGCTCTTTCTGTTTCTGGTCCATCAACGCGGAATGCCTTCCCTTCGCCAAAAACCTATATGTGATACTTATAAATCCAGCCTCAAAACACACTAATTTCATACCTAAGATCTCCCCTCCCCACCCCCACCCTTCGTAATCTGTCCATACTCTTCCAACAGCCACAAAAACTGTTGTTGTCTGCGCGAAAATGCGTTGCGCTGCCGTTAAGCGCCTGACAAATCAGGCCCTGCACATTCGATTTCGGCGTGGGAAAGAACTTAACTGTTATCTTTTAAGTCTTTCTGGGGAAAAAAAGAGGCAGGAGAATGGACCAAAAAAGGCAGAAAAGAGACAAAGAAGGAGGAGGTGACAAGAAGAAAAGAAACAAGGCAGAAACACAGAGAGGGATAGATAAGAGGGCATTGCTAGCACAGCAGTTCCAGAAAGTGGGGATGCTACTTATACTGACAGACCCTTGACATCCCCATCGGGGATAAGGGTAGGCAAAAACGGTCGCATACATAAAAATCTCACTATTGGTAAACCTTAGAACTCTCACCGACGAAAAACAACAATAACAAACACATTTCTTCTTCGTTGTCGAACGCTCAGACAGCAATTCCTGAGGCCCTGACAAAGTCCCGTGCTTTTTAAAACCCTTCAGGGGCCCAAGAGTTTGTCTTTTCATCGCGGGTCGTGGGCCAGATATCGGCCCTGGGTTTTTGTTGGTGGTTGGAACAACAGGCTGGAGGAAGTTTTTTCCCACGTCATGGGGAAGTGCCACAGGGGCGCGGCACCCTCAAAATCCCAATGGGAAATTTGGGTAACATGTGATGTTTGTTTCTGCAGTGCCCGCCCTCACCCTCCAATTATTACCTGGTCTTCTCTGGGAGGGGGTAGTAGTATCATCCTTACTGTTAAAATTATGTGCGGTGAACCCTCTTCTTTCCAATTGTCTTTGCAAAAAAACCCAAAGAACAACCCTCCCCCCCAAAAAAACAACAACAAAAGGATTCTGATTTTCCCACAGTTGGGGAGTCTGGACAGAAACGGTGCTAGAAGTAACAAGGGATTCCCCATAGTTAAGGACATGCCCCGTGGGATGACGGGGCCCTATCATATGAATAGTATCCCAACCTTCGCAAATTGTAGCTAGGAATTTTTCTTTTCCTCTTTTTTGTTTCTGCCTTGTTTTCCCTTTTTTTTCGTTAACTTCCTCCTTGTCTATTTTTTGCCTTCTGGATCATTCTTTGCCTTTATGTTTCCCCGAAAGTTTTAAAAGGGGGAACAAATTTAAACTCTCCCACGCTGAAGTTGGATCACTTGGGGGTGCTATCAGGGGGCTGAAAGGCAGAGCAACGCATTTTTTTCATGTGACGACAAAAATAGTTTTTTGTCGAACGGAAAAAGAAAAAGAAGAAGAAAAAGAAAAGAAGAAAAGGAAGAGGGAAGGAGAAGGGAAAAGGGGAGGTGGGGGAGGAGGAGGAGGGGAGGAAAAGGAGGAGGGGGAAAAGGAGAGAAAAGAAAGGGGGAGGGGGAGGGGAGGGGAGGAGGAGGGGGAGGAGGAATGATGGTGAAGAAGAAGAAAAGAAGAAAAAAGAAGAAGAAGAAAAAGAAGAAGAACAAGAACAAGAAGTGCGAAGAAGGAGAAGAATTGCGAAGAAGAAGAAGAAGAATTGCGAAGAAGAAGAATTGCGAAGAAGAAGAAGAATTGCGAAGAAGAAGAAGAATTGCGAAGAATTAAGAAGAAGAAGAAGAAGAAAGAAGAAGAAGAAGAAGAAGAAGAAGAAGAAGAAGAAGGAAGAAGAAGAAGAAGGAGGAGGAGGAGGAGGAGGAGGAGGAGGAGGAGGAGGAGAAGGAGGAGGAAGAGGAGGAGGAGAAGGAGGAGGAGAGGGTTGGGGGGTGGTTGGGGGACACAGAGAGCAATACCTTGACCAGTCCAGAGAGGATGATGGAGACACCAGTGGTGGGCTCATCCTGCCTCATGATGATGTCGCCATACTCGTAGTTCGTCATTCGAGCACGAGCCTAGAGAACACACAGCAAACAAGAGGCTGAGCTTTCACGACTCACTTGTGACGGATAAAGACTTGTCTGTAAACTTACATTTTATCTTCATGTTCATACCACTTTTTAAGTCACGGCAGATTTCTCTGCGTGAAATTCGGGCTGCTCTCCCAGGGAGGAGCGCGTCGCCACAAGAGCAGCGCCACCCAACTTGTTTTTTTTTCCTGTCTGCAACTTTTGTTTCCCTATAAGAGTGGCTTTTTTTCTACAGAATTTTGCCAGGGACAACTACCTTGTTGCCGTGGGTTCTTTTACGTGCGCTAAATAATTATGCGTAACACACGGGGCTTCAGTTTATCGCCTCATCCGAAAGACTAGCACCCAGACCACCACTCATGGTCTAATGGATGGGGTTAAAGTTTCGGGTCCAAAACGGGATTCGAACCACCGCACACTTCCGACCCGGACTTTTCGCTTTCTAGGCAGGCGCGTTACCTCTAGGCCACCGATCCACCGATCTAATACATAATTATTAGCACAGGGCCCTGGACCCTTGACTGAATTAAGCTGGATTTGTGCGCTGTGTGTGTGTTTTTTATTTTTTTTTATATTCTTTTATATCGAAGATAATGGAATAAGCACTCATGTGCTTTTTTACATCAAGTCCCCGTGTGTATGCGGTTTTGTCAATTTGTCATCTGTTCCCACCGGCACACAATGGCCTACTCTTCCGAAAAGCGGAACAGGATTTAACGTGTGCGCAAGATGTTCTGCGTGCGTTCGCACACGGGGCCTCGGTTTATAGTCTCATCCGAAGGACTTTTGGGGAGAGTGGAGTCTGCACTGATGTTAACTCCAGGGCAAAATATCCCCTTGAACGGGAATCGAACCCGGGTGGTCAGATTGCGAGCGCAATGTTCTGACCACTAGGCTATCCCGTCCCCCTGTGTGTGTGTGTGTGTGTGTGTGTGTGTGTGTGTGTGTGTGTGTGTGTGTGTGTGTGTGTGTGTGTGGGAGGGGTAGGGGAGGGGGTGAGGAGTGGGAAGGGGGGGGGGGGGGAGCTACTCACCTGGATGAAGCGAACAAGGTCTTCGTTGTCGGCAATCCAAGGCACGTTCTGCAGAATCTTCTCTATGGAGGGCAAGGGCACTTTAGGCGGAGCCGTTACTAGTTTCTTCATCTTGCTTTCCACCATCTGACACACACCAGTCATTCGTCGAGTGAAGAAGAATGGGAAGAGGAAGGTTGAGAGATTGTATGTGTGTGGGGACGGGAGGGGGAGGGGTGGTGGTGAAGGGGGGGGGGTGATGGGAGGGTGGGGTTGTGTGTGGGGTGGTGGGTGGGTGGGGGATGTGTGTGTGTGTGTGTGTGTGTGTGTGTGTGTGTGTGTGTGTGTGTGTGTGTGTGTGTGTGTGTGTGTGTGTGTGTGTGTGCGTGCGTGCATACTTGCAAACACATGTGTTTCGAAATGAGATAAAAGAACAATTATTTTCTCTCATTCTTCTTTGTTTCCATCTCGCCCACACATTCAGAAACACATCAGCAACAATAGTCACGGTCATAATATAAAGCAACTAAGGTCAAACAACCAGCAACCAATCATCATCACTATCACCACCACCATCATCAACACCATCATCATCACCACCAATCATCACCATCATCACCACCATCATCATCATCACCAATCATCATCATCAATTCCGTTGGCCTAGATGGTCATCAGGTGGATACTAGGGACGCGTTGGTGGACAGTGTTCTCCAGGCTGCTCTGCTGTCTATCTGTCTGTCTGTCTGTCTTCAGCCTTTCACAGCAACACAACACAACACAACACAGCCATGTCCAGGCCGGTGTCCAGTCTGTGATGTTAGTTCTGCATCATCCAGTTCTTCCTCTGTCTGTCTGCCCCTGCAGTGTCTTCCTCCCTCAAAACCCCTGCAGGACAACAGTCTTGGCAAGAGAGATATGACGCGTGACGTGACCAAACCCACGCCAGCTTCCTCCTCTTCTTTACCACAAACAGCAAGAAGGGGTTTGTTCCTGTGACCCAGCTTTTCATGACTATCACCTCTTTGCCCCACACTGACTCGTTGGTTCTGTGGTCCTGCCAGGAGATGTGAAGAGAAGATTTCTGCATGCAGTTTGCTGATGAAGAGATCTCCTTGGAGGCATGAACGCAGACGCCTTCTGAAGCATTTCACGTCAAAGGCTTGCATTCTTTTTTTTCTATTTATGCAGTGAAGGCCCAGCTTTCACACCCCAGAATGGAAATGACCGGAGAGCTCTAAGCATCTTCAATTTTGCTGGAAAGCTTGTTTTGTCCAAATTCAACTTTGCCACGGCCGAGGTTGCGAGGGCTAGTCTGAGATTTCCTTCAGCCTAGGAACGACCATCTTTGGTCAGTGCAGAACCCGAGACATCGGAAGGAGTCTGCTTCTTCCAGTTGCTGACCGTTCGTGGTGATGCGAGTTCATAATAATAATAATAATAATGTATGGAATTTATATAGCGCTGAATCTTGTAAAGCAACAAATCAAAGCGCTCAGATTACTTTTTATTTATTTATAAAATATATCGAGGATAATGGAATAAGCACTCATGTGCTTTTTTACATCCAGTCCCTGTGTGTATGCGGTTTTAAAAAAATTTTGTCATCTGTTCCCACCGGCACACGATGGCCTACTCTTACGACAAGCGGAACAGGATATAACGTGTGCGCAAGATGTTCTGCATGCGTTCGCACACGGGGGCCTCGGTTTCTAGTCTCATCCGAAGGACTTTGTCACATCACGGTTTATCATTATAAAAGGTAAGGGAGTCCCATAACCTATAAGGTCGTACGGGAGCGAGGCGTCAGAGACCTCACTTCTCTAGGGCCAGCATATTGAGGGCGGCGCCCATCTCCTCTCCCTCGCTGCTTTACCTTCCCTGACCCTAAAGAGGGCAGGTACCCATTTACAGCTGGGTGAACTGGGGGAACTGTACTGAAGCCAAGGCGCGGCGCAAACGGTCACCCATCCAACTGGTAACCACGCTCGACGCTGCTTAACTTGGCTGGGGGGGAAAGCGAGTGCTCCGACCACTGAGCTATCCCGTCCCCTATCATGATAAACTCACACTCCAATGAAACATTTCACATTCTCCTGGTCCACGAGTGTTTGCCTTACCCCGGCCAGCTCGTTGCCCTCAGCCTCCTCCAGGACGCCTTCCTGCAGCAGGATGTGGATCTCGTCCCGGATGTTGTTCAGCACGCTGCGGATGGCCTGGCGAGTCTTCACGCCCATGGCCACCTCGGGGTTGTCCTTCTGCAGGAGACCTGCCACCCAGGGTCATTGTCGACATCGTCGTCGTTGTTGGTGGTGGTGTGGTCGTCACCATCGTCGTTGTTGTCGACATCGTCGTTGTTGTCGTTATCATCGTTGTTGTCGTCATCATCGTCGTTGTTGTCGTCGTCATCTTCGTTGTTGTAGTCGTCATCGTCATTCTCCTCAAAAGTATCTCAAATGTTTACCCCTTTCCTAGATTTCTTGAGGAGGGCCTGAGTGGTTTATGCCCATTGTATTGTATGATGTGGTATTGTATTGTATGATATGGTATTGTATTGTATAGTATGGTTTTGTATTTTACGGTATGGTTATGTATGGTATTGTATAGTATGATAGTTATTGTATTGTATAGTATGGTTTTGTATTTTATGGTATGGTTTTGTATGGTATTGTATAGTATATGTTATTGTATTTTGTAGTATGGTTTTGTATTTTACGGTATGGTTTTGCATGGTATTGTATTGTATGTTATGGTATTGTATTTTATGGCATGGAACTGTATTCTAGGGTACAAGATTCTTATGGAATTGTATTGTATGGAACGGTGTTGTACTGTATTATTTTGTGCTGCATTGTATACCGCTTTCAATTCATTGTTTGTCTGCTGCCCCATCCTGTGTCACGTTCCTGTCCTACTGTTCTCACTTCGCTCACTTCGATCTCGCCCCCCACCACCACCCAGCCACACCGAAGATTCGTTAAGTCGCATCCTCAGGGTCAGGAGTCCACATGAAGCTTATCAAAATCAGGCTGTCGCAGGGCTACCAGCCGCAGGGGCCCTGCACTGCTGCTGGGTCACTTATGTGGTGTTCAGTGGTGCCTGTTCCGAGCTAACATATACAGAACACCGCCTACTAACGACAGTATTAACTCAGTCGTGGAGCCAGACTGAGTGAGTTGCCCACTCGAGGTGGCGACCACCACAACGTCCCTCTAGCGATCTTCTCCTGTGAACCCTCTCCAACCCCACAGGCTTTGACACAAACTCACCTCAGGCACAGAAGTGTACGGGGAAGCCGAATCTGAGCTGACCAGGAGACCCGAGTAACCGAGGCCACCCAATCATAGAATTCTCTTTTATTGCATAACGATCAACGGTAACGACAATGATGTAATGATGCTGCATGGAACTGCATGTGCTTTGAGACTACTTGACATGGCTGTACCCTACTCTTGTTATCATTATATCTATCTATCTATCTATCTATCTCTCGCCTGGCATCAGCCAGGCCAAAGATATAGACACCTGCAGTGCCGGTCAGAATATTTGAGCAACACTCTTAAACCCGCATCCGAACAATGGATGAAGTTCGACTGTGTGGTCCCAGTATTCCCAATGAGCCCACAGCACACTCACTCTGGGTAGGGGCCGGCTGGAGTCCGACAAAATCCGGCAAAAAGAAGTAAATAACACTACTGTTTCTATTGCTTCTACTACAACTGCAATTTCTGCTTCTGCTTTCGCTGCTGCTGCTGCTGCTTCTCCTCCTACTGCTGCTGCTGCTACTAATCCTACCACTACCACACCACCACCACTACTACTACGTCGACAATGACGACTACTAGTACTACTACTTCAACTACTGCTGCTTCTCTGCTCTCTCCTCACTACCACATACCACTCACACTAACTCGACTGACTACTACTGCACTACTACTACTACTGCTGCTACTGCTGCTACTGCTACTGCTACTACTACTACTACTACTACTACTACTGCTGCTCGCTACTAGCTACTACTACAACTACTACTACCTACACTACTACTACTACTACTACTTGCTGCTCTACTGCTACTTCAACTACTGCTGCTTCTGCTGCTACTCTCCTTACTACTACTACTACTACCCTACTGCTACTATCTACTCACTACACCCTACAACGACTACTACTACTACTGCTGCTGCTGCTGCTGCTACTTCAGTACTGCTGCTACTGCTCTACTCCTACTACTACTACTACTACTATGCTACTACTACTACTACTTCTACTGCTACTACTACTACTACTACAACTGCTACTGCTACTACTACTACTACTACTGCTGCTACTGCTACTAATCCTACACTACACCCACCACCCTATTACGTCCGCAAGACTTACTCTACTCTGCTACTCACTACTACTACTACTACTACTACTTCTGCTGCTCCTGCTACTAATCCTACCACTACCAAACCACCACCACTACTACGACGACAAAGACTACTACTACTACTGCTGCTGCTGCTGCTGCTTAAACTTCTACTGCTGCTACTACTACTTCTTCTACTACAACTACTACCGCTGCTGCTGCCACTACTACTACTACTACGTCTACTTCTATTACAACTACTACTACTTACCGCTGCTGCTACAACTTCTACAGGTGCTACTACCACCACCACCACAACAACAACAAAACTACTACTACTACAACTACTCCCACAACAACAGACAGCCTACCCCCCCCTCCCCCCCTCCCACCCCCCCCCCCCCCCCCCCCCTCCCGACCCCTCACCGCCTTGAAAGCAGACCCGAGCTTTACCAAGGCATTTCAGGATGTCCATCTTGGAAGCATCGCAGTGGGTGCGCAGCTCCTCAATGATGTCCTTGCGGTCGGCCATGTGGTCGATGCGGCCTCGGATCTCCTCTTCCCCCATGACGAAGCCCCGGCCGATGTCATAGCCGTCGCTCAGCCGCTGGACTTCCTGGTTCTTCAGGACCATGATGACCACGGGCACCAGAGCCTGGCGCCACCATTCAGGAAGGCAAGGAAAAGAAGAATATAGTAGGAGGAGGGGGTAATTTATTTATTTATTTCTTCTTTTTTTTTTTTTTTTTTTTAAAATCGAGGATAATGGAATAAGCACTCTCTCTTTTATTTGTTATTATTGTTTTAGTTTTATTTATTTTTTATTTATTTTATTCTTTTATATCGAGGATAATGGAATAAGCACTCATGTGGTGTTTTTTTTACATCCAGTCCCCGTGTGTATGCGGTTTTAAAAAGTTTTGTCATCTGTTCCCACCGGCACACAATGGCCTACTCATACGAAAAGCGGAACAGGATTTAACGTGTGCGCAAGATGTTCTGCATGCGTTCGAACACGGAGCCTCGGTTTATAGTCTCATCCGAAGGATCCGAATATCACTACTACTACTAATAATAACGACGGACTTTTGCCCTGGCCAACAGCTGAGTCAGTTTGTCTGTCTCTCTCTGTGTCTGCCTATGTCTGTCTGTCTGTCTGTCTCTTTCTGTGTGTCTGTCTATGTCTGTCTGCCTGTCTCTTTCTCTCTGTGTGTGCTGTCTATGTTTGTCTGCCTTCTCTTTCCTCTCTGTGTGTCTGTCTGTCTGTCTGCCTGTCTCTTTCTCTCCGTGTGTCTGCCTATGTCTGTCTGTCTGTCTCTTTCTCCTCTCTGTGTGTCCTGCCTATGTCTGTGTGTCTCTCTGTCTGTGTGTCTGTCTGTCTCTCTCTGTGTGTCTGCCTATGTCTGTCTGTTCTGTCTCTTTCTCTCTCTGTGTCTGCCTATGCTGTCTGTCTGTCTCTTTCTCTCTGTCGTGTCTGCCTATGTCTGTCTGTCTGTGTCTGTCTGTCTGTCTCTTTCTCTCTCTGTGTCTGCCTATGTCTGTCTGTCTGTCTGTCTCTTTCTCTCTGTGTGTCTGCCTATGTCTGTGTGTCTGTCTGTGTCTGTCTGCCTGTCTCTTTCTCTCTGTGTGTCTGCCTATGTCTGTCTGTCTCTCTGTCTGTGTCTTTCTCTCTGTGTATCTGTCTATGTCTGCCTGTCTCTTTCGCTCTCTGTGTCTGTCTGTGTCTGTCTGTCTCTCTGTGTGTCTGCCTATGTCTGTCTGTCTCTCTTTCTCTCTCCTTCTCTACTGAGACACGGGCAATAATAAATCGAATCTTGATGTACATACCACTACTGCCATGGCTTCCGTGTCATTGTAATCGCGTCGCGTTCGATATCGTTTGTTACCGCGCCGCAGCGCTATCAGGCTTGATTGCTAAACAGCAATAAATGTTGTCATTGTCTCTTTACCTCCAAGGCATGAAAAGTGCGGACGACACGGGTGCCCACGAAGAGGAAGATGTACATCCTGGTCTGGGCGGTTTCCATGCCCCTGGAGAACTTGTCCTCCAGGACGATGTTCACCACCAGGTCCACGATGCCCCCGATCAAGATGAAGCAGCTCAGCCAGAACCACACCGAGTACAGGTACACCCTCCCCAGAACTGCCAACTGCAACGCGCGGCAAAGTCCTTACGTCAACGTCGATATCCAAGTCCAATCTAACTTTGAATCGATCCTCACCATGAAGGGCAGTGACAAACATTGACAAGTGTGTAATATCACAACTGTGAAAAAAGACGTTAAATGAATTTGAACAAAGTGACACAGAGTGGTTAAGGAATCACAGCTTCTCCATAAAAGCCCAACACTGCGACGTCAGACAAGTCAAGTCAAAAATATTTGGAGTCGATCCTTCCGTGAAGGGTAGTGGCTACACGCTGACAGTGACACAAGAGTGCATAAGGAATCACAGCTTCTCAGGAACAGCCATCTGCAACGTCAGACAAGTCAAAGTCAAGTAAAAAAAAACAAAACAAACACCCCACAACAAACCCTTGAATTAATCCTCTCACGAAGGGCAGCACGTAAGGGATAGGACCACAGCTTCCCCACAACAGCCAACTGCAAGTCGAAGTCAAAATCAAGTCAAATATACTTGAATTAAATCCTCCCATGAAGGGCAATGGCAACACTGACAGTGACACACAGAATGGATAAGGAATCACAGCTTCCCCAGAAGTGCCAATCGCAAGTCAAAGTCAAGTCTAAGTCAAAAATATTTTGAATTAATCCTTCCATGAAGGGCAATATTGCACAACACTGACATTGACACAGAATGGATAAGGAATCACCAATGTCCCTGACACAGAATGGATAAGGAATCACCAATTTCCCTGACACAGAATGGATAAGGAATCACCCATTTCCCTGACACAGAATGGATAAGGAATCACCCATTTCCCTGACACAGAATGGATAAGGAATCACCCATTTCCCTGACACAGAATGGATAAGGAATCACCCATTTCCCTGACACAGAATGGATAAGGAATCACCATTTCCCTGACACAGAATGGATAAGGAATCACCAATTTCCCTGAACAGCCAATTGCAACGTCAGACAAGTCCAGTCCAAGTCAAAATCAAGTCAAAACTATTTTGAATTATTCCTTCCGTGAAGGGCCATACTAAACAACACTGACGGTGACACGGAGTAGATACGGAATCACAGCTTCCCCAGTAAAGTCAACTGCAACGTCAGACAAGTCAAAGTCAAAAATACTTGAAATAATCCTTCCCATAAAGGGCAATGACAACACTGACAGGCATATTTATTATGGATAACGAATCATAATCATCTCGAAAAGACACAATGAAAGCTACGTTTTATATTGTGTTGAAACATTCCAAGATAACTTTAAATAAACATCCACCCACCCACATACACGCGCGCGGCGCGCCACACACACCCACACACAACAACACGTGCGCACTCACACACAAACCAAAGTAGCACACAACACACACCCCCACCAACCAAAAAATAACACACACACAACTCCCCCCCCCCCCCCACACACACACAACCCACACCCCTCCTCCCCTGCCCTCCCCCCCCCCTTCATCCCCCACAACCTCCACCCTATCCCACCCTCCCAACCCACAAAACTCATCCCCACCCAAGAAAGACCAAAAAAAACCCCAACAAAAAACAAAACCCACCCCCCACCACCACCACCCACCCACCAACCCTAAAATGCATGCTGGGTACCACGACGTACCCGCAAGGCGGCATAGAAGACCATCACCCCGCACATCCCGGCGCTGACGTAGCTGGCGAACTTGGAGGAGGCGGGGTCGTCCATGAAGAGGACCAAGTTGACGGCACTGACGGTCAAGTCCAGGACAAAGTAGAGCACCACGGCGACCGTCACGACGAAACACTTTCTGGTCAGCAGCTCTTTCAGAGACCGTGGACGATTCTTTGGCGGGGCGAGGGGATAAGAAGAAAAAACCCCAACAACAACAACAGAAAAACAGAACATGATGAGAGATAATGATAGAGATGATATAAGATAGAATGGGAGGAGGAGTGGAATGGAGGAGGAGGAGGGAAGAAGAGAAGAAGAAGAGGAGAGGGAAGGTAGAGAGGAGTGAGGAAAGGTGGAGGAGCAGGAGACCGGGAGATTTGGAGGAGGAGGAGGTAGGAGGAAGAAAAAAAGAAGAAGAAGAAAAGAAGAAGAAGAAGAATCTGAGGAGGAGGAGGAAGAAGAATTAGCGAAGAAGAAGAAGATAGAAGAAGGAAAAGGAAAAGAGGTGGAGGAGGAGGAGGAGGAGAGGAAGAAGAAGAAGAAAGAAGAAGAAGAAGAAGAGATTGCGAAGAAGAAGAAGAAGAAGAAGAAGAGAAGATACGAAGAAGAAGAAGAAGAAGAAGAAGAAGAGAAGAATCTGAGGAGGAGGAGGAAGAAGAAGAAGCAGAAGAAGAAGAAGAGGGTGGCGGTGGTGGTGATGATAAAGATGGTGATGGTGAGGATGGTGGTGGGGATGATGATGATAGGGATGATAATGATGATGATGGTAGGGATGACGACGATGAAGGGGATGATGCTGATGATGAGTATGATAATAATGGAGTCGACGACGATTGTTGTGCTGGTGATGACGGGGATGCTGCTGCTGCTAAAGCTGGTGATGATGATGATGGGTATGATGATAATGGGGCTGGTGGTGATGACGATGATGATGGTGATGATTGTGGTAATCGTGGTGGTAATTATGATGCTGGTGATACTGATGGTGATGATGACGATGATGGTGGTGATGATGATGAAGAGAAGGAGGAGGCGAGTGATGAGGACGGTGATGACGAGGATGATGATGGTGAAGATGACGGTTGTGGTGGTGACGACGACGGTGGTACCGATGTTTATTATGATGGTGGGGATGATGATGATGAGGAGGATGGTAACGATGATGATAGTGACCACGATGATGATGGTAAAGATGGTGGTGGCGGTGATGATGATGATAAAGGAGGAGGATGAGAATGATGATGGTGATGAAGATGGAGATGATGACGAGTAGGCGGAGGGTGGGGGTAGTGGTGATGATGATGGTAGTGAGTGGGTGGACAACATGACACCTAGACGTGGCACACAACACACACAAACACATGATACATAGAATGCCATACAATACATACAAACATGTGGTACCTGGGAGTGGCACATAATAATAATTAGCAGGGGCACACAATACATACAAACACACGACACCTACCGCTGACACACAATACATGACAAACACACGACACCTACCAGCTGACACACAATACATACAACACTCGACACCTACCACTGACACACAATCCATACAAACACACGATACCTACCACTGACACACAATACATACAAACACACGACACCTACCACTGACACACAATCCATACAAACACACGATACCTACCACTGACACACAATCCATACAAACACACGATACCTACCACTGACACACAATACAACAAACACACGACACCTACCACTGACACACAATACATACAAACACACGATACCTACCACTGACATACAATACATACAAACACACGACACCTACCACTGACACACAATACATACAAACACACACTGTACCTACCACTGACACACAATACATACAAACACACGAACCTACCACTGACACACAATACAGACAAACACACGATACCTACCACTGACACACAATACAGACAAACACACGTACCTACCACTGACACACAATACAGACAAACACTCGATATCTACCACTGACACACAATACAGACAAACACTCGATATCTACCACTGACACACAATACAGACAAACACACTGTACCTACCACTGACACACAATACAGACAAACACACGACACCTACCACTGACACACAATACATACAAACACACAAACACACGATACCTAGCAGAGTTGGGTAGGTAGGAGACAGGTGCAGGACCTGCTGTGACAACAGACAGTAGCTTACAATTCACACATGGGGTTACCTGTCAGTGGGGGTTGTGTGTATTTGTGGGGGAGGAGAGGGGATGGGTGGTGAGGTATACGGACCTTGAAGCAGGCTCGCATGCCTGTCTCATCCACTTTGGAGCGGGCCTTCAGGAGCATGGAGTGCCTCGGGCTGTCCAGACTGGACAGGTCCTGTCTTCTGACCCACTCCACCTACACACAACACCACACAAATATATATATATATATAATATATATATTAGAAGAGAGAGGAGAGAGAGAGAGAGAGAGAGAGAGAGAGAGAGAGAGGAGAGAGAGAGAGAGACAGATGTGTTGTCTACACACACACACACACACACACACACACAACACACACAAACACAAACACAGATGCACACACACACACCAAAACGGAACAGACATGTATTGTTCACACACACAAATAAATCACCAAAGGTAGCACTGCACATGTTGATAATTGTAGAGGTATTTCATTGTTGAACATAATTGGTAAACTGTATAGTACAATTCTGAATGAAAGACTGACAAAGTTCTGTGAAAGTGCACACTTAATTCCTGAGGCACAGGCTGGTTTTCGCAAAGGTTACAGCACCATCGATCACATTTTTACACTTCAGTCTCTAGCACAAAAGTATCTAACAAAGAAAGGTGTTAGGTTTTATACTCTTTTTGTAGATTTTTCCAAAGCATTTGACCGTGTTGACAGAATAAAACTTTTATTTCTGCTGCTGCAAAAAGGAATCCATGATAAAATGTTCATGACGCTGCAAAGCATGTACAAAAGTGTGAAGGCAGCTGTGAGAGTCGGGGCTCACATTACTGAATATTTTGATTGTATTTCTGGTGTCAGACAAGGTTGTATGTTGAGTCCCCTATTATTGTCGATTTTTATTTCTGAACTAGAATCAGATCTCACTGGATCAGATACTCAAGGCATAGATGTATTTTCTGAGCCACTCGGCATACTCTTACTTATGTATGCCGATGATATTGCTTTAGTTTCAGATTCAGTTGTAGACTTGCAGAAAAAGATAATTGTTTGGAAAATTATTGTAAGAAATGGGGACTTTCTGTAAATATGGACAAAACTAAAGTAGTCGTTTTTAAAAATGGTGGATTTATTAAGAAGTGTGAAAAATGGTGTTATTTAGAAAAGCAGATACAAGTAGAATCTAGTTATAATTAATTTATCTGGGTGTGATTTTTGGCCCAACATTGAACTGGTCAAAATGTATCGAAAATCTCTCTGGAAAAGCATTGAAGGCTGTTGCTGGTATCAAAAGATTGTACTTCAGGTTAAAGAATCTTCCAGCATCTACAGTTTTTAGTATTTTTGATACAAAAGTGAAACCAATCCTCCTCTATGGTTCTGAAATTTGGGGTTTTCAGCAGTATCATGATATTGAAAAAATACAGGTAAAAATTTGCAAAATTGTCCTGGGGGTTGGCAGAGATGTTAAAAATAATATTTGCCTTGGCGATTGTGGTAGATATCCCATTTTTGTTGACACTGTTACCAGAGTAATCAAATATTGGCTAAAATTTTGGATATGCCTGATCATAGATATCCCAGACAATGCTACAATATGTTGTGTAGACAGGATGAAGCAGGGAGAATAAATTGGGTAACACATGTTAGAAAGATTTTATGCACCCACGGATTTGGTTATGTTTGGACAATGCAAAATTGTGGTAATTCTCATCCTTCATGAAAGAATTCCAAATACGAATACAAGATGTGTACCAACAAAAATGGCATGACTCTCTATAAGCATACCCTGACTACTTAGATTATCACCCGATTATTTGTAGCGCAAATTATGTATGTGAAGTAGAATCTTTAGAATACCGTAGAGCTATATGTTTACTGAGGTCGAACAGATTACCTTTAAATGGAATTTCACGTTATGGCAAACCGATTACTGATCCATTCTGCTCTCAGTGTGATGGCCAACAAATTGAAGATGTTTGTCACTTTTTACTTGTATGCCCAAAATATGCTGTATTGCGAAGAAAATGTATTCCTCTGTATTATTACAGATTTCCATCGAATCTGAAAGTGCAGCTTCTTTGTATGAACACTAAACCTAGTTTGATGTTTAAAGTTGGATTATTTCTTACTAAATGTTTAGATATCAGAAGTAAGGATGTTCACCCTACATGAAAGTATATGATTAACTGTTGTTCCTATGGGCCATATGACCTTCAAAAACTGAATTAAAATTATTGTTATTGTTACACACACACACACACACACACACACCACACACACACACACACACACACACAAACTCACCACAGAATATATGTATTGTCCACACACACACACTCACTCACTCACACACACAGACAGATGGACAGACAGATGTATTGTCCACACACACACACACCACACACACACAACCACCACACACACACACACACACACAGATAGATAGATATATGTCTACACACACATACACACAGATAGACAGATGTATTGTCTACACACACATACACACACAGACGCGCGCGCACACACACGCACACACACAAAAACATACTATCTCTCTCTCTCTCTTCTTACGAGTAAGTCCCACCCCCACCCCACCCCACAACAAAAACAAAGCATGACCATATAACAGCACAATATTTCTTTCATTACTGTAATTTTTTTCTCGTTTTTTTTCCCCCTTTTTTTCTCTCTTTCCTCAGGTTGCTCTCAAAGGTTCCCTAAATGGCAAGATTTTGACCTTTTTTTTTTTGGCCCACGATTAAGGTAGCCACATTCAATTTCAAGAGTGATGCCTAAATACAACACCAGTACGCATGCAGGGTTTTAAAAACAATATTTTGTCATCCGTTCCTACCGGCACGCAAAATGGCCTAGTCTCCCGAAAGGCGGAGCGGGGTTCAAAGCGTGCACGAGATGTTCTGCGCGCATTAGGGTGGTTGGTTTGGTTGTATACGCCGAGTGTAAATCTGTTCTTTTCTGTTGCTTTTAGAATTTAATGGAGAGTTTCTATGCGAAGAAGAATCAACAAAATAATAATAATGATAATGATAATAATAAAAAATGATGATAATAATAATGATAAAAGTTCTCACCACTTTCGTTAAGGTCGTCGTCTTCCACATATCTTTTATCATATCCACGTCTAAAAATCTGTCATATATATCACACATCACACGCACACACACACACGCACGCACGACACACACAACACACACACACACACACACACACACACACTTACACACACACGCACGCACACAAAACACAACACACACACACACACAACGCACGCGCACACACACACACACACACACACACACACACACACACGCGCGCGCGCACACACACAAAATAAATAAATAAAAGTTTGACTTTGACTTTGACTTTGACGCACGCACACACAACACACACACACCACACATCCCAGTACACATTTTATCAAAACACAAGAGGACCTAGAACATGGAGGATACAACGGAAAAGAACCTACTCTCTCTCTCTCTCTCTCTCTCTCTCTCTCTCTCTCTCTCTCTCTCTCTCTCTCTCTCTCTCTCTCTCTCTCAAAAGTGCGAAAAACTTGATATGTCCTATGTGTAGACTTGATGAAGAGGATGAAGTCCATTTCATTTTTTCTTGCCCAGCACTAGATGACTTAAGAAGAGACTATATTCCTGACAAATATTATCGCAGACCAGCTCACTTTAGAATGATTATGCTCCTGTCTTCCAAAAAGCGAGGGAGAGGAGATGGGCGCCGCCCTCAATATGCTGGCCCCTAGAGAAGTGAGGTCTCTGACGCCTCGCTCCCCTACGACCTTATAGGTTATGGGAGACCTTTACCTTTACCTTACCTTCCAAAAATGAAAATGTCATGAAAAATCTTGCTATGTATATCTATAAGTCTTTAAAAAGGAGAAGTAGTTTGATCTCATAACACAGAAAACACGTGTAACTTGGTATGTATGAACTAAATTGTTGTTAGTTGGATAAAGATGTTTGTGTGCTTGAGTATAACATTATTATATATGTGTGTCATTTTGTAAACCCCTTCAAATGGGGCTATGGCCTTTCTTGAATAAATATCGTTATCGTTATCGTTATCCACTCCTCTCCCCCCCCCACACCAAAATATTCTACTAATTATAGTAACAGAAACAACCACCACCACCTCCACCACCATCACTACCACCACCATCAATTTCAGGTAACTTTGTGGTCTTCTCCCTAAACAGTATCCGCTGAGAGAGAGAGAGAGAGAGAGAGAGAGAGAGAGAGAGA
>CM054158.1:49908508-49953508 GCA_028751875.1 Rapana venosa | reverse complement strand
TTCGTGGATCTGATCAAGTAATGGATTGATCAACAAATCAATCAATTATCAATCGATCAACCAACCAATGAACCAACCAGCCAACCAGCTAATCCACCAACTAACCAACCAACAAACCAACCAACCAACCACTCACTCACTCAATAAATCAATCAATCAATCAACCAACCAACCAATCAGCCAACCAATCAATCAATCCACCCATCAATCTTTCCATCAGACCTTCTGGGCCTTGAGGAGCCTAAGAATGGCCTCACTCCTCATGTCCTGCATCTCTTTGGTGGTGGGCTGGTACGGCACGTCTTCATCACAGTGAGGACACACCGCCCACACCCTCATCTTCTTCTCCTCGTCCTCATCTTGCTACAACAAAACAATGACAATCACAAGCAGAAGGTCAGACAACAACAACAACAACTATAACAACAACTACAATGTCTCATCACAGTGTGGACACACCCTCATCTTCTCCTCCTCGTCCTCATCTTGTTGCAACAACACAGTGATAATTACAATCATAACAACAAGAAGAGACAACAATAACAACAATGTCTCATCACAATGTGGACACACCGCCCACACCCTCATCTTCTCCTCCTCGTCCTCATCTTGTTGCAACAACACAGTGATAATTACAATCATAACAACAAGAAGAGACAACAATAACAACAATGTCTCATCACAATGTGGACACACCGCCCACACCCTCATCTTCTCCTCCTCGTCCTCATCTTGTTGCAACAACACAGTGATAATTAAAATCATAACAACAAGAAGAGACAACAATAACAACAACAACAATGTCTCATCACAATGTGGACACACCGCCCACACCCTCATCTTCTCCTCCTCGTCCTCATCTTGTTGCAACAACACAGTGATAATTAAAATCATAACAACAAGAAGAGACAACAATAACAACAATGTCTCATCACAATGTGGACACACCCTCATCTTCTTCTCCTCGTCCTCATCTTGTTGCAACAACACAGTGATAATTAAAATCATAACAACAAGAAGAGACAACAATAACAACAACAACAACGTCTCATCACAATGTAGACACACCGCCCACACCCTCATCTTCTCCTCCTCGTCCTCATCTTCTTGCAACAACACAATCGTAACAACAATCAGAAGAAGAAGGAGAAGAAGGAGGAGAAGGAGGAGGAGGAAGAGGTGGAGGAGGAGGAAGAGGGGGAGGAGGAGGAGAAGAAAAAAAGAAGAAGAAAAAAGAAGAAGAAACAAGAACAACAATCACAACAACAGCAGCAACTACAAAAATGTCTTCACAGTAAAGACACGCTGCCTAAGTTCTCTTTTTTTTCCCCCACTTCGTCCTTTTTTTGCTGCAACAACACAATAATAATCGCAACAACAAGATGAAGGAATAACTTTAAGTGTCATCACTGCAACAGCAAGTACAACAACAATGTTTACACTGTAAGGACACACTGCCTAAAAATGTAGTTTTCATCTCTTCTTCCTCTTTTTTGCTGCAACAACACCACACTGCTAATCACAACCACAACAATAACACGAAAAACAATATGGACAGTCACAACAACAACAACCGCAACAGCACCCACAACAACAAAATCTTCACAGTAAGGACACATCGTATAAACCTGTAAATTTTTCTCTTTGTCCTCGTCTTGCTGTAAACACATAATTTACAATCACAAGAAGAATAACAACAAGAACTCCAACAATGTTTCACAATGAGGACAAATCGCATAAACCTGTAATTTCTTCTCTCTGTCCTCTTCTTGCTGCGAAAATACAATTCTGATCACAACAGCAAGAAAAATAACAATAGCAACAACAGCGACAAACTAACTACAACAATGTCTTTACAGTAAAGACACAGTGTCCACACCCACTCAGAGAGAGAGAGAGAGAGTGAGAGAGAGAGAGAGAGAGAGAGAGATGAGAGAGAGAGGAGGAGAGAGAGAGAGAGAGAGAGAGAGAAAGAGAGAGAGAGAGAGAGAGAGAGAGAGATGAGAGAGAGAGATAATGATGATAATGGTGGTGACCTGAGAGAGAGAGAGAGAGAGGAGAGAGAGAGAGATGAGAGAGAGAGAGACGAGAGAGAGAGAGAGAGAGAGAACTCAGAACTCAGAAATTTAATGTATCTCAGCCTTAGGCCATAATACATGGTTGGCGTAGAAGAAATTGAAAATGCCACAGAGTGGGCAAAAAACCGGATAACATACACAATACCAAGCTCACTTTCAGTGAAAGAAATAATGAAGACAATGCACAAATACATAAAAATCCATATGTATCAAACACAATTCACTATTTTGATCTAAATGTATCTTCCTTATGTCTGGATAAAATCAATATACATATATAGTTTTTCAAAATCATAACAAAACGATACCATATCTTCGTTTGTGATGTAAATATCCGAGACAGATATGACAGGTGTTTCAAAACAATATTTGCTAAAGAAGAATATCTTCTACACTTAGATACCTACTGCTTTAGAGTTGCTGTGTCACAGGTGAGATGTTATGTTTTACCACTCAACAACAATGTACATCGATATAGTGCACAGAATCAGAAGAAACAATGTCCATTTTGTAAACCCAAAGTTGAAGATGAAAAGCATTTCCTTTATGAATGTTTTGTGTATAATGATTTAAGAATTAAATTTTTCAGGGATTGTGTTGATACACCTTTGCATGATCTATTTAAAGCAGAAAACAGTAGTAAAATCACTGCCTGCCCTAGATATATATTCCACCCATCAATAAGAGAGAGAGAGAGAGAGAGAGAGAGAGAGATAAGAGAGAGAGAGAGATGAGAGAGAGAGAGGAGAGAGAGAGGATAATGATGATAATGAAGGTGACCTGGAGAGAGAGAGGATGAAGGGGGACGAGAGAGAAGAGAGAGAGGGGAGAAGAGAGAGAGAGAGAGAGAGAGGAGAGAGAAAACAGAGAGAGAGGAGAGAAGAGAGAGAGAGAGAGAATTGAATTTTATTGCTGTTAAGCTATACGGGCCCATACAGCAAGCGCCGTGCAAAGAGAGAGAGAGAGAGAGAGAGGGGAAGGAGAGATAGAGAAAAGGAGGAGAGAGAGAGGATGAGAGAGAGAGAGAGAGAGAGAGAGAGAGAGGATAATGATGATAATGAAGGTGAACCCGAGAGAGAGAGAGAAAGAGAGGAGAGAGAAAGAGAGAGACAGACAGACAGACAGAGACAAGACAGACAGACAAGATAGACAACAGACAGACAAGATGACAAGACAGACAGACAAGACAGACAGACATTCCAGATTACCGTTAAATCCCAGGGTTCTCGGAGGGAGCAGAGATCATCCACAAATATCCAGTTCACATCAGACAAAAACCTGAACACACACGCACGCACGCACGTACGCAGGCACACACACAGAGATGGTCTTCCACTGGACACATCATGTAACCGCAGAAATAGTATGGTATGGATATGGTATCGTATGTTGTGATATGGTATGTTATGGTTTGGTAAAGTATGGTGTGGTATGGTATAATTGTATGCTACGGTATGGTGCGGCGTGTGTGGTCAGGTGTGGTATGGTATGGTATGGTGTGGTGTGGTAAGGTATGATATGGTATGGCATTATCTGATATGGTATGGTATGGTATGGTAGGGTAGGGTAGGGTGGGGTGGTATGGTATGGTAAGTGTGGTGGGGTAAGGATGGTATGGTTTTGGCATCAACTGATATGGGATGGTAAAGGTATGGTAGGGTAGGGTTTTGGGTTTGGGTGGGGTGGTATGGTATGGCATGTATGGTAGTCTTTTGGTATAGGTATGGTATGGTATTAGGGGAGGGTAGGGTATGGTACGGTAGGGTGGTTTAGGTAGGAATACGGTTCTAGTCTGGTATGTGTGTGTTTTTATGAACCAAGGGCGCTTCCGAGAGAGAGAGGAGAGATGACGAGAGGAGGGGAGAGGGAGTGAGGAGGAGGATGAAGAGAGAGAGAGAGAGAGAGAGAGTGAGAGAGGGAGAGAGAGGGGGAGAGAGAGAGAGAGAGAGGAGAGAGAGAGAGGATGAGAGAGAGAGAGAGTCAAGGTAGAGGGAGAGAGAGAGAGGGAGAGAAGCAAGTACAACGACAGCAGCCAACCCAAACCCCCAGATGCACGGACAACAAGACAGACAACAAACAGCCAGCTAGCCAGGCCACATAAATCAGCCAGACCACACAGACACACCCTCCAATGCAGCAACAGCCGCCAGTCAATACAACCAGCTTTACAGCCAGCAGCAACAGCGCCAGTCTAAACAACCAGCCAGCCAGTCCAGCACTCTACCTTCATCACCAAAACGCTCATGGTCTTATGCTTGATCTCCCAGCACAAATTTAGAGAGGTGGCCCATCGCCGCACTCTGGCGTCTGATATCTCGCTCATCCTGATCCCCCAAACCCCACACACATACACCAAACACACACACCCCGCACACTACAGAGCACACCCACACACACACCACACACAACACAACCATGTACCTGCGGTTCCGTTACATTATTCAGAAAAATAGTAGTGGGGGAAAACAAGTGCAGATAAACCACTCACAATTTGACCATCCAACTGAAAATGATAATACATTTTTGAAAAAAAACACCCACCCCACTATGGAAAATAATGTCTTTCAATGACAAGTTATGTTAGGCATTTTTGAGTAAGAACCATGCCTTTGACCTGACCTGACTGGAGTGTCGGCTCCTGGATGAGCCTTCATCAGAGGTCCTGGCGGTGATTGAAGCTTCACCTGCTGTGGTACCTTACAGCGAGACACTTTTCTTAATTTAGAAGTGTCATATGCATTCACAAGGATAAAAAAAACTGAAATAGAATAAAATGGAATCACTCTAAAAGAAAAGAAAACTAAAAATGAAATAATTAAAAAAAAAAAAAAAACTACCAGAAAAAACCCAGACAAAAAGACAACACCCCCCACCAGCCTCAAAACTGAAGCTCAACTAAAATGGATTAAAAATTGTTGTTGTCGGTATTTTCTTTCGTTTTTTTGTGTGTCTTTGTGCCAAGGCTAGAGCTCCGAGGTTAATTACAATCGTGGATTTTTGGTATGCCGCCCGGGCTCTCTCTCTCTCTCTCTCTCTCTCTCTTTTCTCTCTCTCTCTCTCCCCTCTCTCTCTCTCTCTCCCCTAGAGGTAAGCAGCATTTCGACCTTGGGAAAGGATCAAAATAGAATAGTGTTTTTTCTTTATTGTTTTTTTATATTCTTTTATATCGAGGATGATGGAATAAGCGCTTATGTGCTTTTTTTACATCCAGTCCCCGTGTGTATGCGGTTTTGTCAATTCTGTCATTTGTTCCCACCGGCACACAATGGCCTACTCTTCCGAAAAGCGGAACAGGATTTAACGTGTGCGCAAGATGTTCGCACACGGGGCCTCGGTTTCTAGTCTCATCCAAAGGACTTTTGGGGAGAGTGGAGTCTCCATTGATGTTAACTCCAGTGAAAAAAAACAAACATCTCCTTGAACGGGGATCGAACCCCGGTTGTCAGATTGCGAGCGCAATGTTCTAACCACTAGGCTATCCCGTCCCGTAAAGAGTGTTTTAGGCTTTTTAAAAGTCTCAGCTCCCCAGATCAAATTGGCCCGGGTTTGAACCATCGCCAAAAACCCCCCGTTAAAGGGGGGTTTTTTTTCCCCCCCGGAGTAAAAGGTCAGTTATAACCCCCCTCCCTAAAAAGTTTTTTTCAGATGGGGAACAAAAAAACCGAGGTTCCGTGTGGCCCGAAACCACACAGAACATTTTGGGCCAAAAGGCAAAAAAAAAAATTTAAAAAAAATTTCAGTTTTTGGGGGGGGGGGGGGGTCCGTTTTTTGTTTTGTTGCCTTGGCTAAAAAGTACTACGTTTCGTTCGTTTCTGGCGAATTTAGAAAAAAATGTGTTTCCCATGAGTTACGGTTCAATTCTTTGTTTGCTAAAAAACCCTATCTTTTACTTTTGCCACGTTTTTGTGCCCAATGGGACCCTGGGTTTATCCATGTTTTAAAAGGGTAAAACCCGACATTTAGGGGTATACACCCCAAAGCACCGCGCTCGTTTTACATACACCACACACACACACACACACAACACACACACACACACACACACAACACAACACACACACCCTTTCATTAAAAATAAACAACCAACCAAACAAACAACAAAATACAATGCTTACTCATGCTTTACTCTAGAAATTAAAAAAACACCAACCCAACAACAACCCAACTTTCAATTCAATTTGGACTTCCACAACCATCATCACCACCACCCACCTCTACCACCACCTCCTAACCACCACCCTCCCAACCACCTCTTACCCCATAACCCTAACTACACCACTCTTCCCGACATAATCGTAAAGAACAATAACAACAGTAGACAGTTTACCGAGTAAGTCCAAAAGCTTGGAGATGGTGGTGGCGTTGATGACCAAGGTGAGAAAGACGATACCACACAGGTGAAGAAAGACCTGAAACCCATCGATCACCATCAATCACCGCCCTGTTGTTTGAAACCTATGATACCTTTTTGTTCCTCCCTTTTTTCTTTTTTCTTCTTCTTGTTCTTTCGCTAGAACTTTGGATTTGTTTTGCATTACACGCTCTTCAACGCTCTACAAATTCCATATCTTATTGTTATTATTGTTATCGTTATCATCATCATCATCATCATCATCATCATCATCATCATAAACCGAGGTCCCGTGTGTGAACGCACGCAGAACACCTTGCGCACACTTTAAAACCTGTTCCACTTTTCGGAAGAGTAGGCCACTGTGTGCCGGTGGGACTTGACTTACTTTGACTTATGCCTCTTGGTTCCTTGGGGAACATAGGGCTGCAACAACACCCCTCCAACGAACTCGGTTTTGGGAGATCCTCTTCAGCTCGGCCCATGTCATTCCGGCTGCCTTCGTTTCTTCGTCAACACTTCTGCGCCAGGTCTGCTTTGGTCGACCAATTCGTTCCTGTGGTTTCCAGTCAAGGCCTGTCTGGTGACATTTGACGAGGCTTGCGGAGTGTATGGCGATCCATCCCCACTTCCTTTGTTTAATGATGGACTCAATTGGGGTTTGTCTGGTCCTGCCCCACAGTTGTTTGTTGGATATGACTTCCGGCCACTGATGTTTGAGGTGTAACCTGAGGCATTTGTTGGTAAAAGACTGGAGTTTGGGGTGTTGGTTTTTTTTCCCCGCCAGGTTTCTGAGCCTTTAAAGTAGGACCGATTTGACATTGGTGTTGTAGATCCGAAGCTTTTTTGAAATGAGAGGGCTGTTGACCTCCAAATTGGCCGAAGGGTGTTGAAGGCGTGACGGGCTTTGTTGATTCGGCACTTGATGTTTTCATCTGTTCCCCCATCTTTACTGACGACACTGCCCAGGTAAATAAACTTGCTGACTTCTTTGATGGTTTCTTGCTGCAGTCGCACTGGGTCATGTTTTTTGTTGTTCACCCTCATGATCTCCGTCTTCCCGATGTTGATTTGGAGGCCATCTTTTTCGCTTCGTCAGCAACACGACAAAGCTTCTTTGTGCGTTTTGTTGCCTGTGGGGGGAGGAAGGTGATGTCATCTGCGAAGTCCAGGTTTTCCCAGTGCTTAAAGAGGGTCCACTGTATGCCGGTTCTCCTCCCTGCTGTGGGCTTCCCGCTTTATCCAGTCAACCACCAACAGGAAGATGGTTGGCGACAACAGACAGCCCTGACGAACACCGGTCTTTTACGGAGAAGGCTTCCGTCAGTTTCCCTTCATGGATGACTTGACAGGTGGCATCTTCATATAGCTGCTGGATGATGGTGATGAACTTTGGTGGAAACCCTTTGTGATGCATCAGTTTCCAAATGACATCTCTGTCGACGCTGTCAAATCCCTTCTGGAAGTCGACAAAGGACTGAATATGGGGGGGGGTCTGCCACTCCAGGGATGCTCGATGATGTGCGCATTGTGGCGATTTGATCTGTGCATGATCTGTCTTGCCTAAAGCCTGCCTGTTCATCCCGAAGTGTCTTGTCCAGTGCTGTCTTCAGTCTGTCTGCATGATCCTTGTCAGTACTTTCCCTGGGATGGACAGTAGCATGATTCCTCTCCGTTGTTGCAGGAGGACAGGCCCCCTTTCTTTGGCAGCTTAACGGATGGCCTTTCTTCAGTCTTCGGGTTTACACTCTTTGCTCCCAGATCTTGTTTTAGGGTGGGTATAACATCTCAGTGGAAGTTTTTGGGTGTCCGGCCTTCAGTGCTTCAGGTGGTTATACCGTCTGGGCCTGCTGCTTTGCCTGATTTGAGTGATTTGATGGGTTTGGTGATCTCATTCTTGGTAGGGGGGCCGGTGTTTATGCCAAGGATTTCAGTAGGTGGGGGGATGTCAGGCGGCATGGGTGGTGCAGGTCTGTTTAGCGTTCTTTGAAGTTTCTCTGCCCATCTTGCTTCTTTGGTCCTCCTCACCTGGAATGGTATTGCCATTCTTATCTTTGACAGGGCAGCTAGGTTTGTTGTTTTTTCCCGAGAGAGTTCTCGTGATCTCGTACAGTCTCTTCATATTTCTTTGGGCCTGCTGCAGTCTCTGCTTCCTGAGTCAGTTCCTCAATGGAATTTTCTCTTGTCTCTTCTTGCATTTCTCTTTACTGCCCGGTTTTTTGTCCCAGTAGCATGCTTGCAGTCCTGTTTTTTTTCTTGATTTTGTGTTTGGTTGATCTGATCTTTCAGCTGTTTTCTCTCGGTGATCAGTGCCCATGTTTCTGTTGTCAGCCACTCCTTGTATTTTTTGTTTCTCTTTCCCAGTACTGTTTGGCATGTTGTCTTCCCGGTCTCACGTAGACTCTGCCATTGCTCTTCGACTGTTTCCTCTGGCAGCTGGGAAAGCACACTGAAGTTTTTCCTCAGTTCGAGCCTGAAATTCTTCTATTTTTTCTCTTTCCTTCAGGCTTTGCACATTGAACTTGTGTGATGGTCTTCCTGCCCGGTCGATGTAGGCTTTGAGCTTGGTCTTGAGGATGGCAACAACAAGATGATGGTCTGATGCTGCATCTGCTCCCCGCTTCACTGACATCATGCAGGCTCTTCTCCACTTTCGCCCGATGGTGATGTGGTCAAACTGGTTTTCTGTCTTGCCATCGGGGGGAAATCCCTTTTGGTCTTGTGGACTTTTTTGTGAGGAAAATGGTGCCTCCAATGACCAGGTCGTTAAACATGCAAAATTCTGTGAAAAGTTCTCCATTTTCATTTTGTTCTCCAGTGCCATGTCTGCCCATGATCAGTTCTCTGTTGTGTTGTCTGTCCCCCCTTTGGCATTCATGTCTCCCATTAGTATTTTAGATCCCTCTTTGGTGCTTTGTCCCTGATGGTCTGGACTTGTTCGAAGAAGTTTTCTTTATCGTCTAACTCTGCTGTATTTGTTGGAGCGTAGCACTGAACGATGGTAACCTTTCTGCCTTTTGAGTTGAAACGTGCTGTGAGGATCCGTGGTGACACTGGTTCCAGGACAGCAGTGTTGCGTTGCTTTTAGGGTTTTCATCAGCAGCGCTACTCCATGTGTGTGGGGCTGGCCTTCTTCCTGTCCAGAGTAGATGATAGTGTCTCCACTTGCAAGCTTTGTCTGCCCGGTTCCATTCCATCTGGTCTCGCACAGGCCAAGGATCTTTAGGTTGTACCTGTGCTTTCTCTACTCACCTGTGCTGTTTTACCGGTTTCATACGGGTTCTGATGTTCCAGGTCCCTATCCTGGTTGTTGGGCTTGGTTGTTTAAAAAAGTTGTCGGCGCACTGGCTTCCGAAGGCTTTCACCAGCACGCGTCATAGGCTCTACCAGAGAGGACTCTTCCCCCAAACCCTGTCGCTCGTAAGAGGTATCGTTGCAGTTTCAGTAACGAGTGGTTTTTTAAATGAATGGGTTGTTAGGGCCCAATGCACAACCCCAACCTGGGGACCAGGGTGCATCGTTTAGTCTGGCTCCTCTCCCCCAGACCTGTTGAGCATGGTTGAACCTGCCAGAGGCCGAAGCCCCCGCCCACATAGCTCTGGGGGTCATTGAAGCACGCAAGCCATCCCACCACGACAAGGTGATACACCATCGGGACAGGTGCCGGTGGGAACTGATGACAAAATTTACAAAATCGCACACGCACGTAGACAGAATGTTAACAAAGCACACTAGTATTTTTTCCATTATCCTCGAAATAAAAGAATAAATAAATAGTAATAATAATAATAATAAAAATAATAAAACACACACGCACCTCTTGATATGGAAACGTACACACGCGGACGCACCACGCGCCGCACACACATACACCAAAAATCCACCCAACTCTCTCTCTCTCTCTCTTGACGTTTCTTTCTGTTAGCCAAAATTATACTATTTACGTGGTTTGTTATCCTTTATATTATGGAGGTTTTGCTTTGTTTGGTTCGGTTTTGGTTTTGGTTCTTTTTGGAGGGGGATTATTCGGTTGTCCTCTCTCCCCTTGTTGTTATTGCCGCTTTTGTTTTGCTCTTGGTTTCCTTGCTATTTTTTTCGGTTGTTTCTGTGTTTCTTTGTCAAAACTAAACACCATCTGGAGAGACAAGAATATCTCACTTATCTCCAAGATCAGACTAATGCGCTCCCTTGTCATATCCATATTTCTGTATGCCTGTGAATCATGGACCCTGACTGCAGATTTGGAGAGAAGAGTACAGGCAGTGGAGATGAGATGCTTTCGGAGACTCCTTGGCATCTCCTACAAAGACCACATAAGCAACGAAAGCGTGCATAACAGAATCCAGCAAACCATTGGACCCTATGAGAACCTTCTAACGATCGTGAAAAAGCGTAAACTTAAGTGGTATGGGCATGTCACAAGATCCCAAGGAATTACAAAGAGTTTTGCAAGGCACTGTCCAAGGAGGAAGAAGAGGCAGACCAAGGAAGAGCTGGGAGGATAACATCAGTGAATGGACAGGCCTAGAACTCAACAAAACCCTGAGAAAGGCAGAACAGAGAGAGGAATGGAGGGAACTGGTTGCTGAGTCTTTGAGGGTGCCCCCACGGTCGTCAGACTACGGGACAGATAGATAGATAGATAGATAGTTTCTGTGTTTTCTGTTTTGCATTCTTTCTTACTTGTTGCTTGTTCTCTCTCTCTTTTCGGTGATTTTTGTGGGGGGGGGGGGGGGGGGGGGGGGGTTGTGTAGATATTTTCCCCATATACTGTGTTGAGTGTATTAGTATGGGCTTTATTTATTTTATTATCACATATATCCCTAAGGGCGGGGACTGGATGTAAAAAAAAGCACATGGGTACTTATTCATTATCCTCGAAATAAAATAATTTGTCATTTGTCTCTCTCCCCCCCCCCCCCTCCCCCCCCACTCTCCTTCTGCAAACTCACCCGGTAACTGACGCTAGCTTTAGGAATCTTGGAGTCGGGGGTTTCGTATACCATCAGGGCCAGAGCCAAACCCACGGCCCCTCGAAGTCCGCTCCACGAGGCCACAATGGTGAACTGCCAAGGCAGCCGGTACCCAATCATCTTCAGGAGGGGGCTGAAGAAGATGATCACCATCGCCCTGCCACAAAAGAATGCCGAGACTGATAGATCTATTATCCAGAAGGAAGGTTTATTTATTTATCTATTTATACCATTTTAAGTCACGGCAGATTTCTCTACGTGAAATTTGGGCTGCTCTCCCCGGGGGAGAGCGCGTCGCCACAAGAGCAGCGCCACCCATTTTTTCTCTTTTTTGGGGGAGCCTGCAAGTGTTTTTTTTTCCTTCCCCTATCAGTCTTTCTTCTACAGAATTTTGCCAGGTACAACTCTCTTGTTGCCGGGGGTTCTTTTACGTGCGCTAAATAATTATGTGCAACACACGGGACCTCGGTTTCTCATCTCATCCAAAAGACTAGCACCTAGACCACCATCCATGGTGTAATGGTTCAGGGGAAAGTTTCGGGTCCAAACGGAATTCGAACCACCGCACACTTCCGACCCGGACTTTTCGCTTTCTAGACAGGCGCGTCACCTCTAGACCCCCGATTCAGCTGCAAGGCAGTTCAGATGTCGACACTAATCGCGAGGTTCTGGCTTCGATTCTCAGTCTCTTTCCCTTGTGGGGATGCCAGGGGCCTGTCAGTATAAACAGCACCCCCCACCCCCATTCCCCAAACCTGGAAATTCTGTGCTGGGAGTTCCTTTTTTTTTCCTATCCCTATTTTTTGTGTGTTTCTGCCTTGTTCCTTTTCTTCCTGTCATCTCATTCTTGTTTTATGTTCTGCCTTCTTGGTCCATTCTCCAGCCTCCCCACCCCCCTCCCCCTTTCATTTTTTTGTACAGAAAGACTTAACTCTAACAGTTTTCCAGTTTTCTTGCCTTTTTAAGTGATTACTATGTAGTAGTATTTAACTGGTTGTGATGTGTTTATGAATGAACCAAAGCTGATGTGTAATATGTCAATCTATTTAGGATCAGTCAAAATATTCAAATACTGTAGAAGGTTTTTTCCCCATATAGAATGTAACGAGTTTAATGACCTCTGTTCCTAAAAAAAAATCTATTTTCAGAATTTTTCACATTCTGAATGATTCAGAATACAAAAATCCAAGATTTTAAGTTCATAACAATTTTTATTGACACACTATTGTATCTTTTCCATTTGAAATAATGTTGACTGTGCTATGTGAAAAAAAAGTACATGTTCAGAGCTCTCAATAAATTCATAACCATATCTTCTGATTTAGCATTTACAAATCACAAACTTACATCTGCTTTAACAGAAAACCTGTTTTGCAGGAGAACACAAGATTTCATATTCTGACACTTTTCCAGCATACTAAAAATATAATTACACCGTTACAATTATTCACACACTGGATTATTATTTTTAAAAACATGTTTCTACATACATTTAGTAAAAGTAGTCTTGTCACTCCTGCCTGCACAATCAACTTGTGTTTCTAGAGGATAAAGGTGTTGGTTTTTTTAAAAATAATCTCTGGATACATACTGATCATGAATAAAAAAAAAGATATATGCAGCTAAATATTAAAAAAAAAAAGCACTGACTTTGTTAATTAACTTATCCCTTTCATCCGCCCTGTATTTCCACTTAAGTCGTTAACTAAATCTGGCTGTCGTACTGATTTTTCTAATTTCCCTTGACCCTTTGATCCAGAATGAACAAAGCCAGACCTAACTTCAGTATGGATGGATGACAGAAATGAAACAATTTTGACATCTCTCCACTGCATAGAAAGAATGCCCCCCACCCCCTCCCCCTCGCCCATGTAGTCTCGCCCCAGACATTTTTCAAGCCTTTTTTGTTATCTCTGATAGTCCCACAAGCTCAGAGTTTTTTTTCCAATAAAATCTCACACATTCTGTACAAATAAGCTTCATCACAACATTATATGACAGGCCAAATCCAGAAGTACCTGTGTTTTTCCCCCCGTAAACACACTTCAAAATCATTAGTGTTACCTGTCAGAAAACAGGCTAAAGTATACAATTTTATTGCCGGCTTTCAAATATTATTTCTACTATACTGTCTAAAGTTACATATAGTCAACTCAAAATATTTTTATCATCCTGTGAAGGGCAATAACAACATTGAAACGCAAATAATTGATAGGAATCATAATCTGGAAAAGATGCAAAGAAAGCCATGACTGATAGTTGTTTCAGCATTCCAAGATAACTCTAAATAATAATAAATTAATTATATATACTACTATTACTGTATTATCTATCTATCTATCTATCTATCTATCTATCTATCTATCTATCTATTCTATATCTATCTACACATACATACATATAATTTCACACACACACACACAACATACTCATTCATTGCAATAGAGACCATTGACTAGAAAATGTAAAGATACTAGATAGATATAGGTGGACTGAAAGTGGTGGAGGAGATGCCAAGTGTCTGCATCCTTCATTCACACCTTTTTAATGCTGAACAAAATCTCCCTAATAAAACTGTGTGCTGGCACTCACTCATTCATACATTAACACACACACACACACAACACACACACACACACACACACACCACCACCAGACACAGACCTACTTATTTTTGGACACGTACACACACAAATTAGATTTGGTATCACTGTTACCACAATACCCCCCATACACAACAGTTATATCTAGTTATAGCTCTCCTCTCCTCTCCTCTCTCTCTCATCTCTCCTACTCTCTCTCCTCACATCACACACACTACCACTGCACGCGGTGCGCGCACTCTCTCCTCACACACACACACACCACACCGATGGCACATGTTAGATCTAGATTTTACAGTCTCGCGCGCGATGTCAAATGATCATCAAGACAATCAACATAAGTAAATTTTTAAAAAGCCCTAAAAGCCAGTTTTGATCATTTTTACCTTTAATATATGTGAAATTTCTAGTAAACTGTAATCATCCAGATCTAAACAATCGCTTACATGAGTCGTCTGCTACAGTATACTAAAGGCGTTGAAAGATCATGGTCTTCTCGTTTCACGCGATCGGACAGGGTATCTTCTAGCTCGCAAGTTTCCTCACCTGACGTATCGTATCGTTCCCTTCGTTTTCCTTGAAAGAGTCGTTGGAGCTCAAGTTTGCAGAAAAAAGTTGACCAGTACTTATCAATATTAGAGAACACGTAGAAAATTCAAGATGGCGGCGATGCCGAAGGGATGTTTAGTTTACGTTGCGTTAGGCAAAAAACTTCGACAAGAAACTTCTTTTCTTTTTTAAATAATAAATGTTTTTGCTTAATTCTTTTAGCAAATGATTGCTTAGAATTACAAAAATACAGTTTTATGTACATTTTTAAAAAAATCCAGCGATAACGTGTTATCAAAAATTAGGGGTACAAACTCCAGCAATAAGGCGGCAAGGGAGAAGATCAATGGACAAAGAGATAAAGCAAATATGTAATAAAATCAAATAGTAAAACATTAAGGCCTGTGTAAAATTAAAAAATATATACAAACACGCTAGTTAAACACTATTTGGTATAAAATTAATGGCTGTAAGAGATGTATGTATTTTTAAAAAAACAATAAAAATATGATATACAGTATAAGGCAACAGTAGCTTAAATACAAATCTATTTAATCAATCCACAGGGATACCAGCTACTTCACGGTCAGTGTTGCGTGATGCTGTGTGTAGAATGCTTCTGCAACGTTCACACTCTCACACACGCTCTCCATAGCTTAGGTTTTATTAAGTTAATATAATCTACGAACGAAAATAACTTGCAATTAATTAGACTTATGAGATTAAACCTACCAACCTAACCGAGTTCGGCCCCCGCATGCTTAGGACTACTAGGCCCTATAGGCCTGAAGTTTCCCATGTTCAATCTATCCATCTTTTCGTATCCCTTGCAAGTATACAATTTGTTTAAAATAAGAAATATCCATAGACCTAAAGCTTATGGACTGCAGCTAATATAAAAAAAAATAATGGGACCTTCAACGTACATATTTAGATCTTTTGGGCGTGTAAATGAAACGGCACTTGACAGTCTGCAGGGTAAAAAAAAAAATAAAAGCCCTACCCTATTCACTAGCCACACTAGAGATTCGTGGCATGGAAGATGAACTTTCTATCGCAGGAAAAGTGGGGAACTCGCTTGCCTACTTTTTCACGTCTTCAGGCTTGCATTTTTAGATTACATTGACTATAATAAAAAGTTCATTAAAATTTATTATTTTATATCGAAAACTAAGAGAAATGATTGCACACTTAACAAAAAAAAAGTTCCATGCAATTTCTTTAAATATCCATAACTCCTTATGAAAACTAAGGGAAAGAATTGTGCCTAGTAGGTAAACATTTCTCTCCCATAGACCGATCACTGCTTGACCTTATGGAGTAAATACCGATTTAGATAAGGAAGATGAAGACAAAGCACTGACCTAATGTTAATGAAAACAACCACTGACCTAACGGAGTCAATCAAGAAGACCTGATGGAGTCGATAAAGTACAAGCGCTGATGGAGTTAAAAGAATAAAGATGATGAACTACTGACCTGATGGACGCAATAAAGAAGATGAACTACTGACCTGATGGACGCAATAAAGAAGATGAACTACTGACCTGATGGAGCAATAAAGAAGATGAATTACTGACCTGGTGGAGCAATAAAGATGAACTACTGACCTGATGGACGCAATAAAGAAGATGAACTACTGACCTGGTGGAGCAATAAAGAAGGTGAACTACTGAGTCAATAAAGATGAGGGCAAGCACTGACCTGATGGAGCAATAAAGATGAACTACTGACCTGATGGAGCAATAAAGATGAACGACCTTATGGAGCAATAAAGATGAACTACTGAGAGTCAATAAAGATGAGGACAAACACTGACCTGATGGAGCAATAAAGATGAACTACTGACCTGACAGAGTCAATAAAGATGAGGACAAGCACTGACCTGATAGTCAATAAAGAAGATGAACTACCTGATAGTCAATAAAGAACTACTGACCTGATAGTCAATAAAGAAGATGAACTGACCTAACAGAGTCAATAAAGATAAGGACAAGCACTGACCTGATAGAGCAAGAAAGATGAACTACTGACCTGACAGAGTCGATGAGGACAAGCAGACCTGATAGTCAATAAAGATGAACTACTGACCTGATGGTCAATAAAGATGAACTACTGACCTGACAGACTCAATAAAGAAGATGAACTACTGACCTGACAGAGTCAATAAAGATGAGGACAAGCACTGACCTGATAGTCAATAAAGAGGATGGACGACCTGAGTTTACTGACCTGAGAGTCAATAAAGAAGATGCCACTGACCTGAGAGTCAATAAAGAAGATAAGGCAGTACTGACGAGTTAATAAAGAAGATACAAGCACTGACGAATACAGCACAAGCACTGACGGAGTAGATGAAGACAAGCACTAACAGAGTCAATATAGAAGATGAGGACAAGCACTGACAGTCAATTGTCTTCACTAACGGAGTCAATGATGATAGAAGATGAAGACAAGCACTGACAGTCAATACAGAAGATGTCAATGCAGAAGATGAAGACGAGCACTGACGGAGTAGATGAAGACAGCCCTGATGGAGTTAATGAAGAAGATGAAGACAAGCACTGACCTGATGGAGTTAATAAAGATGAAGACAAGCACTGACCTGGAGTTAATAAAGAAGATGAAGACAGGCACTGACCTGATGGAGTTAATAAAGATGAAGACAAGCACTGACCTGATGGAGTTAATAAAGAAGAAGACGAACTACTTACCTGATGGAGTTAACACTGATGTAGATGAGGAACATAAAGACGAAGTCCCAGGGGTTGGATTTTTTCCCAGCAATCAGCTGCATGACGATCACCCCCACCAGGTAAAAGATCAAGGTGTTGGCCACGTAAGCCAGCGCCTCCCAGAAGCTGCCAACACACAGACACATGACTTGTTTGCTTTTACAAGATTCAGCGCTGTAAAGATTCCATATATTATTATTGTTATCATTATTATATAAGATAATGCGCATATTTCTCACACGCATATTAGACATAATACATAGCGGGCACACACACTTACCTCCATACATCCATATATACAATACATCCATCCATACATACATACAGCCATACATACTTCCATACATACATACCTCCATACATACATACATCAAACATGCATACATCTATCCAACCATTAATACATGTACATTATACATCCATATATATTCATCCATCCATACATAATATCAATGTATCTTTTCAGCTATCCCTATGTGTGGACAAAATTTAATGGTCCTTGTGTTATTGTACTCTTGCAGAAAGTGAGGGGTACCAGGTTTTATTTTTAACTACAACCATACTTCAGATTACATTCAATGAATGGAAGCGTGTGGACGTGCGTGCGAGCTACATGTTTGTGTATGCGAGGTTGCGTGAGGGCGCGTATGTATGCATGCATGGTTTGAAATTATATTGGAAGTACTAAACAGCTTAATCATGTGTGTTCTAGTGTTACCACTTCGACGGGTGACAGTTTGCGCGCTTTGGCTTCAGTACAGTCCCCCAGTTTACTCAGCTGTAATGGGTACCTGCCCTCTTTAGGCTCAGGGAAGGTGAAGCAGCGAAGGAGAGGAGATGGGCGCCGCCCTAAATATGCTGGCCCCTGGAGAAGTGAGGTCTCTGATGCCTCGCTCCCCTACGACCTTATGGTTATAGGACACCCTTTTACCTTTTTATATATGAACGAAATATATATCTATATATATTATATATATATTTCGTTCCTCGATAGAGCTCCGAGGTTAATAATATATATATATATATATATATATACATATTTCGTTCCTCGACTAGAGCTCCGAGGTTTACCAATATCGAGTTGTTGCATATGTGACTGTTTTTATCCACCATGAAGGTAGCCGCATTCCGACTTTGGGGATGTTCTACCCTATAATTTTGACCATACTTTGTGCCTGCCAGTGCTATATTCTGTTAATACCCTCCTTCATGGGATGATGAAAAAAAACAAAAAAACTTTTGACTGGACAACACTGCAAGCTGACTTGACTGACTTGACTCACACTTGGCTTGAACTGACTTGACTTGACTTGAACTGACTTGACTTGAACTGACTTGACCTGACTTTTGACGATCTGACTCGACCTGATCTGACTTGACTTAATATGACTTTTGACTTAACTTGACCTGACTTGACTTGACCTGACCTGACTTGATTGTGTAGATGCCATACCTATGCAGGAAAGTCTCCACCTCAGGACTGATGGAGGTTCGGTTGTTGCTCAGAACGACTCCTAGAACCACCAGTGCCAGCACACCAGACACGTGAAGAAAATTCTCCGCTGCACGCGACAAACGGGGGAACAGAATTATGCACGAGGTGTGTGTGTGTGTGTGTGTGTGTGTGTGTGTGTGTGTAGTTGTGTTGAGTTGTGTTGTGTGGTGTAGTGTGGTGTGTTTGTGTGTGTGTGTGTGTGTGTGTGTGTGTGTGTGTGTGCGTGTGGTGTGAGTTGTGTTGTGTATGTTTTTGAGGTGTGTGTGTGTTTGTGTGTGTGTGTGTGTATGGTGTGGTGTATATGTGTGAGTAAGAGAGAGAGGGGATCTACATATATCAATCTATCACCACCTACCATCATCACTTCACCACGACGGCGACTACGCACGACCACCACCATCATACCAACCACCATCACATCTGCCGCCACCACCACCATCATCACCGATCAGCAACCACCACCACCACAACTGCTAAACCCACAAATCAAAGGACATAAAATAATTGAGTGACATCACAACTGCCACCACCACCATCACCCACCACCACCACCGCCATTCTTGCAACCATCACACCCATACAACCATCCCTATCACCACCTCTATTACCACCACCACACCCATACCACCATCCATATCATCACCACATTCATACCACGACAACTATCACTACCCCTAACACCACCCCTATCACCACCCCTATTACCACCCCTAACAACCACCCCTATTACCACCCCTATCACCACCCCTATTACCACCTCTAACACCACCACTCCCATACTACCACCCCTATCACCACAACCCCTATCACCACCACACCCATACCATCACCACCATCCCTATCAGCCCATACCACCACCCCTATCACCACCACACCCCTATCACCACCTCTAACACCACCACCCTATCACACAATACCACCACCCCTATCACCACCCCTATCACCATCTCTAACCCCACCACATCCCTATCACCGCCACACCCTATCACCACCTCTAACACCACCACCCTATCACCACCCCTATCACCACCCCTATCACCACCTCTAACACCACCACCCTATCACCACCCCTATCACCACCCCTATCACCACCTCTAACACCACCACCCTATCACCACCCCTATCACCACCACACCCTATCACCACCTCTAACACCACCACCCCTATCACCACCACCCCTATCACCACCACACCCCTATCACCACCATACCACCACCCCTATCACCATCACACCCACACCACCACACAATTGCAGACAGAAGAAGAAGAAGAAGAAGAACAAGGAAGAAGAAGAAAGAAAGAAAGAAAGAAAGAAAGAAAGAAAGGTGGCGTTGCTCTTGTTGCGACATGCTCTCCCTAGGGAGACCACAATCACCACCACCACACCCACCACCAAAACCACCATCCACATCCATCAACCACCACAACTAACAACCACCCCAACCCTCCCCACCACCATGCGCTTGTGATCTGCTAACACGGGTTCTATTACCGTTGAAGAGAATTTTTCCTCTGGAGTTAACATCAGTGCCGGTTCCACTCTCCCCAAAAGTCCTTCGGATGAGACTATAAACTGAGGCCCCGTGTGCGAACGCACGCAGAACATCTTGCGCACACGTTAAAACCCGTTCTGCTTTTCGGCAGAGTAGTCCATTGTGTGCCGGTGGGAACGGATAACAAAATTGACAAAACTGCATACACACGGGGACTGGATAAAAAAGCGCATTAGTGCTTATTGCCTTATCCTGGAAATAAAAGAATAAAATAAATAAATAAATAAAATAAACACACACAACAACACCCCCACTCCTCCCCCCCCTCACACACACCGACACACACACGCCCACCGACACACACACACACACACACACACACACCGACACACACACAAACACCCCCACCTACTCACCCACACACACCGACATACACAATACACCCTCCACCCCCCTCCCATCCATCCCCCCACCCCTCGCACACACACACACAACCACCCAACACCCCCCCCCCCCCACACACACACACATCCACCAACCCACCCACACCGACACATACAATACCCCCCCCCCCCCCCACAACCCCCCCTCCCCCACCCACCGGCCATCCACCCCCACCCCACCCCGCACACACACCCCGACACACACACACACACCGACACACACACACACACACCCCGACACACACACACACACACACCCCGACACACACACACACACACACACACACACACACACACACACACCACACACACACACACACCGACACACACACACACACACACACACACACACACACACACACACACACACACACACACACACACACACACACACAACCATCCCTGGAGACAGCTGGTTGACTCACAAGCGAAAAAGGTGAGGAAGGCAGCCACCAGCGTTGCAGAGATTTCGGAGAGCGGATCGTTGAAAGTGTTGTTGAGCCACAGCAGGCAGGAGCGAGCCATGAAATAGCCGAACAGGGGTCCCCCCACCGCGAACCTTAGGAACCCCCCCACTATCACGTACTCCGCTGGGACAATACAATAACAATGATGTAATAATAGTATCAATAATGACGACGATGATGATGATATAATTAGTAGTGGTTAGTAGTTGTTAGTAGTAGTTAGTAGTAGTAGGAGTAGTAGCAGTTGTAGTAGTAGGAGGAGGAGTAGTAGTAGTAGTGGTAGTAATACTGAAAAAGCACGACCTCGATCCCAACATTCTGAAGAATTATAGGCCTGTCTCAAACTTACCCTTTATCTCTAAAGTACTAGAAAAAGTTGTTCTCAAACAGCTCAACAGTCACCTTCATTCCAATGATCTTCTTCCCACTTTTCAGTCTGCCTATCGCCCCAACCACAGCACCGAAACCACCCTAGTCCATACTTTAGATACACTTCTACTTGCTTCTGATGCAGGAAAAATCTCCCTCCTCACTCTTCTTGACTTATCTGCAGCCTTTGATACCATAGATCACTCAATTCTTCTTTCTCGCCTCCAAAATATGTTTGGTATTAATGGCACAGCCCTCACCTGGTTTACTTCATACCTCACAGACCGGTTCCAGAAAGTTATTGTAAACAAAATTCAATCAAAACCTGTCAAAATGGAATGTGGAGTCCCGCAGGATCAGTCCGGGGCCCCTGTTTCTCTTTACTCTATACACTGCTCCACTCTCACATATAATAAACAACCACCTATTGATCATCATTTCTATGCCGATGATACTCAACTTAAAGTGCAGCGATACTGTTGAAAACTTGCCTTCCCTCTTGACAAATATGTCCTACTGCCTTCAAGACATTCAAAAAATGGATGACTCAGAACAAGTTACAACTTAATGCCGATAAAACCGAAGCCATGCTCATAGGGACCCAACATAAACTTTCCTCTAATCACAAAAACTTCAATAGAATTCGGCAATACGTCAGTTCCTTTGTCCAACTCTGTGAAGTATTTAGGAGTAGTTCTTGACAACACACTCTCTATGAAAAAATTCATCACCCAGACCTGCCAGTCTTGCTACTATCAATTACGGCGCGTAAGCGCGATTCGCAAGTATCTGTCCACTGATGCAACTTCCAAACTTGTCACATCTCTTATTCTTTCACGTTAGACTACTGTAAAATTTTCTTTTGGCTGGCCTACCAGCATCATCTATCCACTCTCTTCAACGCATACAAAACTCTGCAGCTCGACTGGTCCTAAGAAAGAAAAAATCTGAAACACATCACTCCTCTTCTGCGATCTCTTCACTGGTTGCCTGTCTCACAAAGACTGCAGTATAAAATCAATACCCTCTGTTTCAAATGTCTCCACAAATCTGCAAACCCTCTTATCTCTGTAACTGTCTTCACCTGTACACTCCATCCCGTTCCCTTCGTTCAGCCGCAGATACTTTGTGCTTTCGAACACCCAGATTCAAACAAACCACTGTTGGCCGTCGCTCCTTCTCTGTTTCTGGTCCATCCACCTGGAATGACCTCCCTCTTTCACTTCGTCAAAAGCCTTCACTTGATTCCTTCAAATCCAGCCTCAAAACACACTTATTTCCTACCTGAGACTTTCCCCCCACATATCTGTCCCTAATTTTCAACAGCATCTTTCACCGTCTAAGGGTTGTTCCGTGTGTGTGTGTGTGTGTGTGTGTGTGTGTGTGTGTGTGTGTGTGTGTGTGTGTGTGTGTGTGTGTGTGTGTGTGTGTGTGTATGTATGTGTGTGCGTGCGTGTGCGTGCGTAGTGCGCGCGCATGGATTTCTCATTATGTTTAAGGAGAGTTGCATGCCTGTAAATGATTGAGTGCAAGCGCTTCGATTTGTTTGTTTTTTACAAGATTCAGCGCTATATAAATTCCATATATTATTATTATTATTATTATTATTATTAATAGTAGTAGTAGTTAGTAGTTAGCAGTAAGTAGAAGTAGTAGTAGTAGAAGAAGTAGTAAAAGTAGTAGCAGTAGTAGGAGTAGGACTAGGAGTAGTTAGTAGTAGTAGTAGTAGTAGTAGTAGTAGTAGTAGTAGTGGCAGAGAAATCTACCGTGACTTAGAGTGGTATACATTTTAAAAAAAAAATAGCATGCTGAAGACAAGTTTCAGGCAGGAGAGAGAGAGAGAGAGAGAGAGAGAGAGAGAGAGAGAGAGAGAGAGAGAGAGAGAGAGAGAGAGAGGGGGGGGAAGAGATATTGATTGATTGATTGATTGCTAATCTTTATTCCCAAGGATTACAGATAAGTATTGATATACTTTTTTACATGCGGCTCTTGCCCTGAGAAGGGACTATCCTTAATAATCTGAACTAATAGTTTCAATTAAATTTAACATTAAAATATGTTTATATAAAGATTAAAAAAGAGGGTTTTTTACCAAAAAAAAAAAGTATGTCGTATAAGAGAGAGGGAGAGGGAGAGGGAGAGTGAGAGAGAGAGAAAGAGAGTGAGAGAGAGAGAGAGAGAGAGAGAGAGAGAGAGAGAGAGAGAAAAGAGAGAGAGAGAGAAGAGAGAGAGAGAGAGAGAGAGAGAAGAGAGAGAATTAGAAAAAAACCCAACTTTCTCCACAAGGCACTAGGAAATCCGATGACAAAAGGTGCGACAAAAGTCAATCAGTTATTAAAACCAAAGAAGTGGGGAGAAAGACAGATAGGTAGATAGGCACATAGAAAGATAGGGACATAGAGACACACATGCAGGACAATATGTAGAATTCTACAATAATTGTGTGCGTGTTTTTAAAATATTCTTTTATTTCGAGGATAATAGAATAAGCACTTATATGCTTTTTTAAAAATCCAGTCCCCGTGTGTTTGCGGTTTTGTAAATTCTGTCATCTGTTCCCACCGGCACACAATGGCCTACTCTTCTGAAAAGCGGAACAGGATTTCACGTGTGCGCAAGATGTTCTGCGTGCGTTCGCACACGGGGCCTCGGTTTATAGTCTCATCCGAAGGACTTTTGGGGAGAGTGGAGTCTGCACTGATGTTAACTCCAGGGGAAAATATCCCCTTGAACGGGAATCGAACCCGGGTCGTCAGATTGCGAGCGCAATGTTCTAACCACTAGGTTTATCCCGTCCCTGTGTGTGTGTGTGTGTGTGTGTGTGTGTGTGTGTGTGTGTGTGTGTGTGTGTGTGTGTGTGTGGTTTGTGTGTGCTGGCCCGTGCGTGCGTGAGTGCGTGCGTGCATGTGTGTGTATGTGTGTGTGTGTGTGTGTGTGTGTGTGTGTGTGTGTGTGTGTGATGTTTGTGTGTGTGTGTTCGTTCCTCGTTTCAGCTCTCTTACTGAGTTTCACCACTTGTGAGGGATTCTTGCGTATGTATGAGATCGAAAGGAAGGAAGGAAGGAGGGAAAGAAGGAAAGAAGGAAGGTAGGAAGGAAGGGAAGAAGACTGGCTGCTCCAGTGAGAACGTTGTACAGCAAACTATAAAAGCAACCACAAAAGAAAGATGGACAGGAAAGAAGGAAGGAAAGAAGGATTGGAGGACGGAAGGAAGGAAGGAAGGAAAGAAAGAAGGAAGGAAGGAGGCAGGCATACCTGTCAGACTGGCTGCTCCAATGATAACGTTGAACAACACACTATAAAAGCTAATCAAGAAAGAAAGATGGACAGGAAGGAAGTGGGTAGGAAGGAAGGGAAGGAAGGAAGGAAGGAAGAAATAAAGAGAGAGAGAGAGAGAGAGAGAGAGAGAGAGAGAGAGAGAGAGGATTACCTGTCAGACTAAGCTGCTCTCAATGATAACGTTTGAACAACCACTATAAAAGCTAATCAAGAGAGAAAGATGGACAGGAAGGAAGGAGGGTAGGAAGGAAGGAAGAAAGAAATAAAGAAATAAAGAGAAGAGAGAAGAGAGAAGAGATGAGAGAGAGAGAAGAGAGAGAGAGAGAAGAGAGAGAAGAGAGAAGGAGGAGGATATCTGTCAGACAAGCTGCTCCAGTGATAACGTTGAAAACACACTATAAAAGCTAATCAAGAAAGAAAGATGGACAGGAAGAAGGAGGGAAGGAAGGAAGGAAGGAAAGAAAGGAGAGAAGGGGAAAAAGAAGGAATGGAGAAAGGAAGGAAGGAAGAAAGGAAGGAAGGAAGCAGGCATACCTATCAGACAGTGTAGGAAGGAAGGATGGAAGGATAGAAAGAAGGAAGAAAGAAAGAGAACAAAGAAAGGAAGGAAGGAAGGAAGGAAGGAAGGAAGGAAGGAAGGAGGCAGGCATACCTGTCAGACAAGCTGCTCCAGTGATAACGTTGTACAACACACTATAAAAAGCAACCAAGAGACAAAGACTGACAGGAAGGAAGGAAGGAAGGAAGGAAGAAGTAGAGGAAGTAAGGAAGGAAGTAAGTAAGGAAGGAAGGAGGCAGGCTTACCTGTCAAACTGCCTGCTCCAGTGATAACGTTGTACAACACACTAAAAGCCAACAAGAAAGAAAGATGGACAGGAAGGAAGGAAGGTAGGAAGGTAAGGAAGGAAGGAAGGAAGGAAGATACGGAAGGAAGGAAGGGAAAGGGAGGGAGGGAGGAAGAAGGAAGAGGAGGGAGGAGGGAAGAAGGAAGGAAGAAAGGAAAGGAAGGAAAGAAAGGATGGATGGAGAGAAGAAAGGAAGGAAGGAAGGAAGAAAGAAAAAAGAAAGGAAGGAAGGAAGGAAGGATGGAAGGAAAGAAAGGAAAGAAGGAAGGGAGAAATGAAGAAAGGAAGAAATGAAGGAAGGATGGATGGAAGGATGAAAGGAAGAAAGAAAGGAAGGAAGGAAGGATGGATGGATGGAAGGAAGGAAGGAAGGATGGATGAAAGAATGAAGGAAGAAAGAAAGAAAAGAAAGAAAGGATGGATGGAAGGATGGAAGGAAGAAAGGAAGGAAGGCAGGTTTACCTGTCAGACTGGCTGCTCCAGAGATGACTTTGTACAACACACTATAAAAGCAACCAAGAAAGAAAGAAGGAAGGAAGGACGGAAGAAAGAAAGAAAGAAAGAAAGGAAGGAAGGAAGGAAGGAAGGAAGAAAGGAAGGGAGGGAGGGAGGCAGGCTAACCTGTCAGACTGGCTGCTCCACTAATGACTTTGTACAACATACCACAAGCCAGCAGGAAGGAAGGAAGGAAAGAAAGAAGGAAAGAAAGGAAGGAAGCGTGGAAGGAATGAAGGAAGAAAGGAAGAAAGAAAGGAAGGAAAGAAAGAAACAGCAAGGGAAGGAAGGAAGGAAGAAGGAAAGAAAGAAAGAATAAGGAAGGAAGGAAGGAAGGAAGGAAGGAAGAAAAGGAAGGAAGGAAGGAAGGAAGGAAAGAAAAGAAAGAAAGGAAGGAAGGAAGGAAGGAAGGAAGGAAGGAAGGAAGGAAGGAAGGAAAGAAAGAAAGAAAGGAAGGAAGGAAGGAAGGAAGGAATGAAGGAAGAAAGGAAGAAAGAAAGGAAGGAAAGAAAGAAAGGAAGGAAAGAAAGAAAGGAAGGAAAGAAGAAAGGAAGGAAGGAAGGAAGGAAGGAAGGAAAGAAAGAAAGAAAGGAAGGAAGGAAGGAAGAAGGAAGGAAGGAAGAAAGAAAGAAAGGAAGGAAGGAAGGAAGGAAGGAAGGAAGGAAGGAAGGAAGGAAGGAAAGGAAAGAAAGAAAGAAAGGAAGGAAGGAAGGAAGGAAGGAATGAAGGAAGAAAGGAAGAAAGAAAGGAAGGAAAGAAAGAAAGGAAGGAAGGAAGGAAGGAAGGAAGGAAGGAAGGAAGGAAGGAAGGAAAGAAAGAAAGGAAGGAAGGAAGGAAGGAGGAAGGAAGGAAGGAAGGAAGGAAGGAAGAAAGAAAGAAAGAAAGGAAGGAAGGAAGGAAGGAAGGAATGAAGGAAGAAAGGAAGAAAGAAAGGAAGGAAAGAAAGAAAGGAAGGAAGGAAGGAAGGAAGGAAGGAAGGAAGGAAGGAAGGGAGGCAGGCTTACCTGTCAGACTGGCTGCTCCAGTGATAACTTTGTACACCACACTAAAAGCCACCATGGCCGTGCCATCGTTCAGTAGAGACTCCCCCTCTATCAATAAACTCAGAAACGGGGAAGCCCCTGGACAGAACAAAATTTATATAAAAAAAAAAGAAAAGAAACATGTATATATCTTATTCAACACAACTTTCTCTCTGTCTGTCTGTCTGTCTGCCTCTGTCTCTCTCTGTTATACATCTTTTCATGTTTGTTTTCCTTTTTTTTTATGAAGGCCTGCTGTAAACAAGCCCCTGGCTTATCCATTTAATCTCATTAAACCATTCGAGTTCCAGTTCTCTCTTCCCAAAACTCACCCACTGGCACTCACCCCCCCCCCCTCCTACACACACACACACAGATACACACACACACGCACACACACACACACACACACACACCACACGCACATACACTCACACACACTACACCACACCACACTACACCACACTACCCTACACTACATTACACCACACTACACCACACCACACCACACCATCCTACGCTACACTACCTTACACTACACTACCCTACCCCACACTACACCACCCTATACTACACTACACTACACTACCCTACACTACACTACCCTACCCTACGCTACCCTACACTACACTACACTACACTACACTACCCTACACTACACTACCCTTCCCTACGCTACACTACCCTACCCTACACTTCACCACCCTACACTACATCACACTACACTACCCTACACTTCACTACACTACACTAACCTACCCTACCCTACACTACACCACCATACACTAACCTACAACTACACCACCCTTACACTACACTTTACTACCCTACCCTACACTAGACTACCCTACACAACACTACACTACACTGCACCACACTATACTACACTACAATACACTGCACTACACTACACTGCACTACACCACACCACCCTACACCACCCTTCACTACACCACCCTACACTACACTACACTACACCACACCACCCTACACTACACTGCACTACACCACCCTACACTACACCACACTGCACTCCACTACACCATCATACACTACACTGCACTACACTACCCTACCCTACTCTACACTACCCTACACTACACTACCCTACACTGCCCTACACTACACTACACCACACCACACCACACCACCCTACACCACCCTACACTACACTACATTACACTACACTACACCACCCTACACTACACTACACTAAGCGCTTTGATTTGTTTACTTTACAAGATTAAGCGCTATATCAATCCTATACATTATTATTATTATTACACTACACCACACCATACCACACCACCCTACACTACATTACACCACACCACACTACACTACACCACACTACACTACCCTACACTACAGCACACTACCCTACACTACACTACACTACCCCACACTACACCACCCACACTATCGCACACTACACTACACCACACCACACTACACCACACCACACCACACTACATTACACCCCAACACACCACACCACACTACACTACCCTACACTACACTACCACACACTACACTACCCCACCCCACACTACACTACACTACACCACACCACACTAACCCCACACCACACCACACCACACCACACTACCCCACACCACACTACACCACACTACCCCACACCACACTACACTACACCACACCACACTACACCACACCATACTACACTACCCCACACCACACTACACCACACTACACTACACCACAACACACTACCCCACACTACACTACACTACACTACCCCACACCACAATACACTACACCACACCCACACTACACTACACCACACCACACTACACCACACCACACTAAACTACACTACACCACACTACACTACACTACACCACACCACACTACACTACATCACACCACACCACACCACACTACCACTTGCCCGATATTTTTAACGAATCGACAACAACCCACCTGGTCTGTGGCACTGAAAATACAACCAAACAACAACAACAACAACAACACACACACATACAGAGAGAGTGAAGAGAGAGAGAGAGAGAGAGAGAGAGAGGAGAGAGAGAGAGAGAGAGAGAGAATAGTATCACTAACACACATTCACAGACTAACACTAACACACACTGACACACGCAGTAACACTATTACTTTACCCCATCCCACCCACACCACACACACCACACACCTCACAACCCATTGCTTCCCTACCCTACCTTACACTACACTACCCTACACTACACCACACCACCCTACGCTAACGCTACGCTACACCACACTACACTACACTACACCACACCTCACTACACTACACTGCCCTATGCTACCCTACCCTACCTTACACTACACTACACTACACTACACCACACCTCGCCACACCACACCACACCACACCTCACTACACTTCACTACCCTATGCTACCCTACCCTACCATACACCTCACTACCCTACACTACACTACACCACACCACCCTACGTTACGCTACACTATACTACACCATCCTACACTACACTACACCACGCCACACCACACCACCTCACTATACTACCCTATGCTACCCTACCCTACCTTACACTATCCTATACTACACTACACCACACCACCCTAGGCTACACTACACTACACTGCACCACGCCACACTACCCCACACCACACCACACCTCACTACACTACCCCACACGACACTACACCACACTACCCTACACCACACCTCACCACCCTACGCTACCCTACACTACACCACCCACACACACACCACCCTACACTACACCACCCTACACCACACCACCCTACACTACACCACACCACCCTACACCACACCACACACACACCACTACACACACACCACACCACCACTACACTACACCACACCACCCACACAACTACACCACTCACACCACACCACACCACCCTACATACCACACCACGCACACACACACCCCACACACACCTACACACCACCACTACACACCCACCCCACACCCACCTACCACCACGCCACTACACACCCCCACTACACCACCCCACACCCACACACCACCCCCCACCACCCTACACCCCCCCCCCCCCCCCCACACCCACACACCCCACCCCACTCTCACACCCCTGACCCCTCACCCAATTCCTTCAACAAGGCGACAACAGCCACAGGGTCGGTGGCACTGAGAATGGAACCAAAGAGCAGCGACTCCTGCCACCCCCAGTCTTCGCTTCCCATCAACGGTTGGGCCACAATGGCCGTGAGGCCTGTGATCACCACTGTCACACGCGCACGCACGCACGCAGGCATGCACGCACGCACGTACGCACGCGAGCACGGACGCGAGCACAGGCACGCGCGCACATACATGCATGTGTGAGTATGGAAACGCATATATATACACACAAGCACGCTCACTCACACATATATGCATGTGTAACTATGCAAACGCATACACACACTCTCACTCACACATATATGCATGTGTAACTATGCAAACGCACACACTCACTCACTCACACACACACACGTTTTATGTATGCACGTGTAACTATGCAAACGCACACACTCTCACTCACACACACTCACACATATATGCATGTGTAACTATGCAAACGCACACACTCTCACTCACACACACTCACACATATATGCACGTGTAACTATGCAAACGCACACACTCTCACTCACACACACTCACACATAATATGCATGTGTAACTATGCAAACGCACACACTCACTCACTCACACACACACACGTTTTATATGCACGTGTAACTATGCAAACGAAACACACTCACTCCTCACTCACTCACACCACACACAACACGTTTTATATGCACGTGTAATTATGCAAACGCACACACTCACTCACTCACTCACACACACACACACACGTTTTATATGCACGTGTAACTATGCAAACGCATACACTCACTCACTCACTCACACACACACGTTTTATATGCACGTGTAACTATGCAAACGCATACACTCACTCACTCACTCACACACATACACATGGTTTATATGCACGTGTAACTATGCAAACGCATACACTCACTCACTCACTCACACACACACACATGGTTTATATGCATGTGTAACTATGCAAAAACACACACTCACACACACACACACGCGCGCGCGCATGCACACACACACCACGCGCGCGCGCATGCACACACACACAAACAGACACACACATACATACACACACACACACACACGCGCGCGCGCGCGCACGCACGCACACACACACACACTTATAATAGCAAGCATGCTTACAAAACACATTCTTGCCTGCATATTATTATACACAATGTCCATGTGCATCAGTGGTCTAGAGGTAACGCGCCTGTCTAGAAAGCGAAAAGTCCAGGTCGGAAGTGTGCGGTGGTTTGATCCCCGTTTGGGCCCGAAACTTTTCCCCCATCCATTAGACCATGAGTGGTGGTCCGGTTGCTGGTCTTTCGGATGAGACGACAAACCGAGGTCCCGTGTGTTAGACAAGATTACCGTAAAATCCCTAGCATAAGCCCACCATCTAGCAAACGCCCACCCCCCCACTTGGGCCAAAAGTTGTGCACAGGGGTAACTACCCAGCAAACGCCCACCCTGCTTTTTTCAAAGAGACTAGGCTCACTTTCACTAAGATTTGTGCAGTCATCTTTTTCCCCTTTACCTTTTCGTGTTTCTTTCCTTTTTTCTTATTCTTTGTCCCCTCTCCTCACTCCCACCCATCCCCGACAAAGTAAATTAAAATTACGTCATGCTTTTTCCACTGACGTCTTTTGTCTGTCAGTGACGTACTGGTACTTTGACGACGCTTCCTGGTGGCCGGAAGCTGGTTCTTGAATCTCTCTGTGCCATTTTTGCAAAATGCCGAAGCGACAGCCTTACACTGTGTCTTTCAAATTGCAAGCCCTCCAGTATCTGGATAACGAAGCATGTGGGAATGTTTTCGGAGTGTGCCCGTAATTTTTCTGTGGATAGGAAGAGGATCAGGGAATGGAGTGAAAAGAGAGATAGACTTGAACAGCAGTACGAAAAGACAAACAAAACGGAAACTGTCGGAAAGGGACCAGCAGTTAGATCTGAACATGTCGACCAAGGTGTGCTGCCTTATCTGGAAGATGACAGATCTGAAGGCAGGGTAGTGCGAAACAAGGACTTACAACGGAAAGCGATGGAACTGGCAGGTGCTTTCAATGTGGTGGGCTTCTTGGCATCAGACATGTGGTTAAGTCGTTGGAAACAGCGCCACTTGGTGTCTTGTAGACGGGGAACCAGCTCAAGCCAAAAGGTCCCTGCAGACTTTGAGGATCAACTTCTACAGTTCCGACGGAACGTTCTGCGACTAACGTCATCGCCATGGTTATCCTCTGTCCAACATCATGAACATGGAAATCAGACGATGGTCCGGTTTGACATGATGCCAGCCCGTACCAACAACAAGAAAGGTGCCAAACAAGTTAGAATCAAGAGCACAAAGGCTGAAAAACGAGGCTTCACGGTGGCACTTACGGCGGCAGCGGATGGAACCAAATTGCCAGCTTTTGTGATCCTGCGAGAGAGAAATGGGAACATTCCACCCCGGGTTTTTTTTGCAGCTGAGAGTGCCAGACAATGTTCGTGTATGTGCGACAGCCAATGGCTGGATGACCAGAGACACCATCATTGCCTGGATTCAGCGTGTCCTTGGGCCATCCAAACGAACGCCACCTCCTGCTTCTGGACTGTTACAGTGCCCATAGGACTCAGGAAGTCAGGGACGCACTCCAAGCGCAGCAAGTGGACACCATGTTCATTCCTGCAGGCTGCACCCCTTTGCACAGCCAGTGGATGTGGCTCTTGCCAAGCCTTTTAAGGACTCCATCAGAGATTGCTGGGTGGAGTGGATGAGGGAACCCAGGCCACCGACTGCTGCTGGCAACCTCAGGCAGGCCACCAGACAAGACGTCATCAACTGGGTCAGCAGGGGGTGGGACAACATTCGACCCGAAACGATCGTTAAATCGTTCCTGATGGTGCGCCATATCCAACGCCATGGATGGATCTGAGGACGACGAAGTGCTGGAATGGTTTCCGGACGAGATCGGCGCTGTCCTGCCATGTGTTGATGGCAATGCACCTGGTCCAGAAGAGCCAGAGAGTGAGGACGACGGGGCCCAGGACGACAACCTGGATGAGAGCGACGCCGATGCAGACTTTGAGGGACTGGAATAAGTACCGGTACTAAGACTGAAACTGTTTACCCAGCTAGGCAGTTAGCAAGATGAGTTCATGTGTTAATGAGTGCTGTTCGTGTTTTTTCGAGTTTCTGTTTCTTTTTTTTCTGTTTTGGGGTTTTCTTTCTCCGAAAGATTGGGCCTTTTGAAGACAAAATCCAAGTTCAGTTGACGTTTCATTTCCAAAGACGATCGTGTAATTTTTTTCCTGTACAGAAAGAAAGGACTTCATTGGTGTTGACATTTCGACATTTGACCAAGTTTCTTTTTCCCGGATTTGTGTTCTTATTGTTTGTCCTTGCAAAGGTATGGCGATTTTCTTTTTACTTTATAAATATGAATGACAGAAATCATGCTCGTGTTGTTTTCACAAGAGCCAGTCTCCTCTCTCTCTCTCTCTCTCTCTCTCTCTTCTCTCTCTCTTCTCTCTCTCTCTCTCTCTCTCTCTCTCTCTCTCTCACACACAACACACACACACATGATTGTCCTCGTTGGCCTTCTTTGCCTCGAAGTCGCTTTTTTTTTCTTTTTTCCTTCACTTCTACTAACACGACCTAACTTACATGCTTTCGGGGTTTGTTTTTACTCAATTACACGGTTGAGCACAAAAATTACTTTCTGCAAAGGGGTCCATCCCTAGCAAACGCCCACCCCCCAATTTTGCCCTAAATCAGTGCACAGGGGGGGTGGGCGTTTGCTAGGGATTTTACGGGTAGTACCTCATGTAAAAGAACCAACAGCAGCAAGAAAGTTGTACTTGGCAAAAAGCCACCCTGATATGGAAACGGATAGAGTAAAAAAGAAAAAAAAAGAAAAAAGGGTGGCGCTGCTCTTGTGGCTACACGCTCACCCCGGGGAGAGTAGCCCAGAGAAATCTGCCGTGACTTAGAGTGCTATAAAAATGCTTTTCTTGCATTTCACCTTCACATGTCCTGTAGTCTAGTAGACCACTGGGGCACCACTGAAGATTTTGCAACCAGCTTCCTCCACTCCAATCCACTTTCCAAAGCAAGTCGTTCCACTCAAGGCCACTCCACTCTCTCATGATACATCTTAGTAAAGGTAAAAGGTAAAGGTGTCCCAAACCTATGTGGTCGTAGGGGAGCGAGGCATCAGAAACCTCAGCTTCTCCAGGGGCCAGCATATTGAGGGCGGCGCCCATCTCCTCTCCCTCGCTGCTTCACCTTCCCTGACCCTAAAGAGGACAGGTACCCATTTACAGCTGGGTGAACTGGGCGACTGTATTGAAGCCAACGTCGCAAACGGTCACCCATGCAACTGGTAACCACGCTCAATGATGCTTAACCTTAGCTTGGGGGGGGGGGGGGGGGGGGGGGGGGGGGGGGAAGAGTGCCACTCTTCTCTCCTGTCCCCATTATACATTTTAATTATGAGATAATGTATAAATGAAATCTCCCAAACACTCCATACACGAAAGCAATGGGGGTACAAAGTTCTGATAATAATGATAATAATAATAATATATGGAATTTATATAGCGCTGAATCTTGTAAAAAAACAAACAAATCAAAGCGCTTGCACTCAATCATTTACAGGCATGCAACTCTCCTTAAACATAATGAACAACAGATTTCAAATCCATGCGCGCGCACGTACGCACGCACACGCACACTCACACACGCACGCACGCACGCACGCACGCACACACACACACACACAAACACACAAAATCGTCTGATATCACTTTTTGGTGGAAAGACGTTAAACTGTAAGAACTAACACACACACACACACGCACGCACGCACGCACGCACGCACGCACGCACGCACGCACGCACACACACACACACACACCACACACACACACACACACCACACACACGGAACAACACTTAGAAGGTGAAAGGAAAGCTATATCAGAAACAAACCAGAACCAATCTCTTGGAAATCGCTGCCCCCAAACTTTTGGGGTAGCAACAGCAACAATCTCTTTCTCAGAGGGTCGTAAAGAATGCTAAAGCAGTAACAACACTGACCACTTATCAGTAAATAGAATGCCACTGATGGTACTTTAAACAGCTCACTATCTAAAACATTCGTGAGCTTCACTTATTTCCTATGCACACACGTGTGTGCGATTGTGTGTTTGTGTGTGTGTGTGTGTGTGTGTGCATGTGTGTGTGTGCGCGCGCGCGCGCGGTGTGTGTGTGTGTACATTTGAATTTGTTTAAAACTATTAATTGTTATTCGTTGCTTCATTGTGTAAAAAATAGGTTGCATGCAAGCGCTTTGATTTGTCTTTGCAAGATAGAGCGCGATATAAATTCTATTTATTATCATTCTTCTTCTTATTATTATCATTAATATAAGCAGACAAGATTACTTAAGAGAACACACCACACCACACCACACCACACCACCACAATCCACACACATACGACCCCCCCCCCCCCCCCGTCAAACACACACACCACTATCACAACCCCACCACATCATGTCACCACCCCAAAACACACATACCACAACCATTATCCTCGATATAAAAGAATAAATAAATAAATAATTAAATAAATAAACACACACACCACAACACAACACACACAATACAGCACACACCCTCCCACCCCCCACCCCACCCCACTATCCCCCACCCCACCACCACCCCCATCCCTCCCCTCCCACCCACCCCGCAACTCCCCCAACCCCCCCCCCCCTACCCACACCACCACCATCCACCTCCCCCAACCCCCCCCCACCACCACACCTCCAACATCCTCCTCCCTACCCCCCCACCCCCCCCCCCCCCACACCACCTCCCCCGCCTCCACCCCCCACCACTTCCTCCACCCCAACCCACCACCCCAACCATCCACCCACCCCACAATCTCCCCCACCACCCCTCCTCCACCCCAACCCACCACCCCACCCACCACCCCTTCCTCCACCCCCACCACCCCACCCACCCCCCTCCACCCACCCACCCCACAACCTCCCCCAAACCCCCACACCTCCAAGCCCACACCTCCCTTATCCCCCCCCCCCACCCGTCCCCAATCCCACAACCCCCCTCCCAACCCCAACCCAACCCTCCCAAACCTCCCCCCTCCCAACCCCCTCCCCCCAACCCAACCCCCCCTCCCAACCCCAACCCAACCCTCCCAACCCCCAACCCCTCCCCCCCCAACCCCCCCCTCCCCCCCCCTCCCCCCCAACCCCCCCTCCCACCCCCCTTCCCCACCCCCAACCCCTACCACCCATCCAACCACCACCACCACCAACCACCGACCACCACCACCCCAACAACTCACACAACCCAGGCCCTGCCAAAAACAGCGCCTGCCAGAAGACCTTGCGCAAGACGAAGACGTCCATGGCGAAGGCGCCTTCGAAGATGAGGATGGGCATGAAGGCGTTGAGCATCAGGTGAGGCCCCACGCTCACCCTCTGCTTCTCTGCCAGGCCCATCAGCATCCCTATGGTGAACACCATCACCGTGTAGGGCAGCCCGAGTTTCACCAGGTTGGTCACGAACTGCAGGATGGCTGTTCAATTAAAGGAAGTAGAAGTAAGGTTCGTGGTGCGGTTAAGTAAGGTTCGCGCGGTCGGGTCGGGTAGGGTAAGGTAGGTAGGTGTCGGTGGGTTGGTTGGAGTAGAGGGTTGAGGTTGTGGGTGTAGGGGGTGTGGTGGGTGGGGGTGTGGGGGGTGTGTGGGTTGTGGGGGGTGGTGTGTGGTGTGTGGTTGTGGGTGGGTGGAAGTGTGAGGAGGTGGTGGTAGTGGGGGGTGGGGTGGTGGTGGTGGTGAGGGTGGGTGGGGTGGGAGGGTGAGGGGTAGGGAGGGGAGGGAGAAGGAGGAAGCGGGAGGGGTAGGGAAGAAGGGAGGAGAGGGAGGGAGGGGGGAGTTAGGGAGCGGTAGGGAAGGAATGAGGGAGAGAGGGGGGGAAGGGGCGGGAGGTGGGGGTGGGGGAGTGCGTACGGAGGAAGGTGGGGAGATAGAGGGGGAAGAGGGAGGGAGGGATGGAAATTGGTGGGAAGAGAGGGATTGTTGGAAGGAGAAGGGAGGGAGGTGAGGAGGGAGGCAGGTAGGTAGATAGGGAGGTGGGCGCGCGCGCACACACACACAAACACACACACGCACGCACGCACGCGCCAACACCACACACACACACACCACACACACACACACACACACACACACACACAACACACACGAGGTTCGTCAGAAAAAAATTCAGAAAATCGGTAATGGAAGAAGTTAATACATACTCTCTCTCTCTCTCTCTCTCTCTCTCTCTCTCTCTCTCTCTCTCTCTCTCTCCCCCTCTCTCTCTCTCCGTACGCGCGCCTGTGTGTGTATGTGTGTGTGTGAGTGAGTTAGAGAGAGAGAGTGTGTGTGTGTTTGTGTGATTTTCTCTTATTTTTGGTTTAGCTACTCTTTTATTTTGAACATAAGGGAATAAACAATCACGTATTTTTTAAAGTCCAGTCCCTGTGTACATGCGGTTTTGGGGGTGTAAATTTTGTGATCCATTCCCACTGGCCTACTCTTTCGAAAGGAGGAACAGGTTTCAACGTGTGTGCATAATGCTCTTCGTGCATTCGCACACTAGACCTCGGTTTATAGTCTCATCCGGAGGACTTTTGGGGGAGAGTGGAGTCTGCACTTTTCCACTTTTCTATAATGCGTTTGTCTCTGCCTTTTCCTCTCTGTCTGTCTGTCTGTCTGTCTGCCTGTCTGCCTGTCTGTCTGTCTGTCTGTCTGTCTCTCTCTCTCTCTCTCTCTCTCTCTCTCTCTGCCTACCCAGCCCATTTTCCCGCCTTTTTTCAAGCAATTTACAAAAAAAAAGAACTTTCTGATGTACTGCCTTGAAGTTTATATATAATAATAATAATAATAATAATGTATGGAATTTATATAGCGTTGAATATTGTAAAGCAACAAATCAAAGCGCTCAGATGACATATGTTTTTAATATCGAGGATAATGGAATAAGCACTCATGGGCTTTTTTACATCCAGTCCCCGTGTATATGCGGTTTTGTCAATTTTGTCATCTGTTCCCCCAGGCACACAATGGCCTAGTCTTTCGAAAAGCGGAACAGGATTTAACGTGTGCGCAAGATGTTCTGCATGCGTTCGCACACGGGCCTCGATTTATAGTCTCATCCGAAGGATTAACTGAGGCCAGCGGGCAGACCTCCTGCAGAGTGACAAGCACAGGAGAAGACCAGGCACTACACATTCTACCCAAAAGTACTGCTATAATAGACTGAAATCTTAAAGAGTCACGCCAAGATTTCGTACAGCTGAGATCAATTTTACGTCTGCTTCTACTATGTGGAGGAAAGAAGGGAGAGCACTGTTGACAGAAAGTCTGTTTGGAAAAAAAGAAGAAGATTGTGGCTTCGGTTTTGCTATTATTTGATTATAGTTTATCTGGGTTCATCCATGATTTGATATTATAATAATAATAATAATATTAATAATGATAATAAATGGAATTATATAGCGCTATATCTTGCAAAGATAAATCAAAGCACTTTCATACAACCTATTCTTACACATTCATGTAACCAATAACAATTAATAACTTAGATTAAACAAAATTCAAATGTACACACACACACACACAATAATATTGATCAAGTTGTTTTTTGTTCCTAGATAGATAGCTTGATGAAAAAAAGCAAATGCATTGTAAATTTAAGTACCATCTGGAATAAAAATTTAATTGATTTCAAACACACACAGGCTTACATTGATGGTGATGGGATTTTCGGCTTTAGGAAGAGACAGTTCGAGATGGCGGAGGGTAACGACTTAAATTTGAAATAAGTTTGTCTTGTGGCTGGATTTAAAAGTGTCATAAGTAGTCTTTTAGCAAAGAAGAGAGAGGGAGAGGTCACTCCAGGTCGGTGATATATATATATATATATATATATATTATATATATATATATATATATATATATAGAATCTATCTGCAATAGATAGAATCTATCTGTAATAGAAGGGGACGGGATAGCTCAGTGGTAGGAGCACTCGCTTTCCCCCAGCCAAGTTAAGCAGCGTCGAGCGTGGTTACCACTTGGATGGGTGACCGTTTGCGCGCCTTGGCTTCAGTACAGTTCCCCCAGTTCACCCAGCTGTAAATGGGTTCCTGCCCTCTTTAGGGTCAGGGAAGGTAAAGCAGCGAGGAGAGGAGATGGGCGCCGCCCTCAATATGCTGGCCCTAGAGAAGTGAGGTCTCTGACGCCTCGTTCCCCTACGACCTTATAGGTTATGGGACTCCTTTATCTTTACTTTTTATCTGCAATAAAGTTTGAAATGTTTCAAAGGCAGAATCAACGGTACAGAAAGACGTTTGTGAAAGTTGAGAGTTCCTAGCAAAACACAAAACGATTCACACAATATAATTATTATAAAATGAACTGTTCTTCATTCATTCATTCATTTATTTATTAACTTTTTATTTATTTTATTATTTCGAGGATATCAATGAACTACAACACTCATGTTTTTTTGTTTTTTGTTGGTACATCCACTCCCAGAATACATGTAGTTTTGTAAATGTTATCATCCGTTCCCACCGGCAAAAATGGCCTACTCTTCCCGAAGGTGGAACAGGTTTTAATGTGTCCGCAAGATTGTCTGCGTGCATTTTGCACAAGGGACCTCCCTCGGTTGATAGTCTCATCCGAAAGACTTGGGAAGCAGAGATCTGGATCTTCATTCAGTGGTGTAAAAAAGAAGAAGAAAAAGAGCTACGTTAGTATGTTTACTACATGTAAGACTACTACATGTAACTCTCTGAAAAATACACCACATCATATATAAATATGGGGCATGACACCTATGGAACACACACACACACACCACACACAACTTAACAACACACACACCACAACAACACACACCACAACACAACAAAACACACACACCACCACACCCTAACACAACACACCACACACACCCAACACCACACACACACACCACAACACAACAAACACACTACATACAACACAACACAACACAAACACACACACACACACACACACCACAGAACAACATTACACACGCACCACACACACAGAGACACTCAACACAACACACACAACAACAAAACACACCACAACACAGCACCACAACACACGCACCACACAACACAACACTGCTCTTCATTCCCTCCCCCCCCCCCCCTCCCTCCTACTCTCTCTCTCTCTCCCTCTCTGTCTGTCTGTCTGTCTCTGTTTCTCTAACTCAGTCTTTTTCTCTCTCTCTAGTCTAATACCACTAAATGTGAACACACTTTAAACACACAACCACAACAACAACCCCCCCCCCCCCCTCACCTCACGCACCACCCCCCCCCCCCCTCCACATACACAACACACACACACCCCTCCACACACACACACGCATGCACGCACGCACACACACACGCACATACGCTTCCTTCAAACAAGTTAGACCAAAACTTAGCCTAGACAACAGCGCACAAGAAAAGCTTACCTCCAAATAGGAAAACCGAGAAGAGAAGGGCGAGACTCAGTATGATTTCGTCATCGATAACGTCCGGGTTGATGACATATGTTTTGTTCACATCCCCCATTATGGCTCACAATATTGTCTTCATCCCCACGCTAGTTTGAAGTAGACGGCACACACGCACACACTCACACATCCCTATGGCATCCGCTACCTAGTTCCTTAGCCCCCTGGCCTCCACAAGAACAGGCTAGGCTTACTTCTAGTTGAACCCCAGCATTGGCAAAACAAAAAAGTCCAAAACAGCGAGCTGTCTTCCAGTCTGAGTTTGACGTCATTCGTTTTTCAAAATCGCGTCATCGTTCTTCTGTGTCGTCATTTTTTTAGTATTTAAAACTTTTACTGCTTAGAAAAGAAAGGATTACAGCTCAATGCAAAGAAGACAGAATGCATGGTGATCTCGAAAAAAGCTGTTATACCACAATGCAACATAGCCTGTAAAGGAGAGAGAATCAGACAAGTAAACACCTTTAAATACCTTGGTTGTACTATCACCCCGGACGGCAAGTGTGACACAGAAATCAAGAAGAGAATCGGTCAATCTAAGGCAACTTTTAACAACATGAAATGCATTTTTACCAACAGTAAGATAAGCCTCAAGACAAAGATCCATGTTTTGAGAGCCTACGTATGGTCCATTCTTCTGTACGGATGTGAGTGAGCCAAGGACACAGAACAGCGACTAGAAGCAGTGGAAATGTGGTTCATCCGGAGAATCATGAAAGTCTCATGGACAAAAAGAAAAACAAATGCAGAAGTAATGGAAATGGCTGGGTACAAGAGATCCCTTCTCAACACCATCAGAGAAAGACAGCTCAAATTTTTCGGCCATATAATCAGGGCTGACGGACTAGAGAAACTGCTATGGAGTGGCAAAATCTGTGGAAACAAGAGCAGAGGAAGACAACGCACAAAATTCACAGACAGCTTAAACAAATTCGCAACGAATAAAGAGGGCACCAACAATGAGCTCATGAGAGGGACCGAGAACAGGGAAGAATGGAGAGCCATGATCGTCGATGTCTGCAGGACCAGACTGGACACTTGAAGAAGAGAAGAAGACTGCTTAGATCTACACAGCGACTTGGGCTTGTGTGCAAAATTTACAAAACTGCGTACACACAGGGGCTTGCATTTAAAACCACACATGAGTGCTTATTCTATTGTCCTCGAAATAGAAGAAAGAAGGGTTGGGTATAGCTAGCATTTATTGAAGCAAAGCCAGGGTATAGCTAGCATTTATTGAAGCAAAGCCAAACTTTTGGTTCTTGTTGAAAGTGTTGTTAGTTATTGATCTAAGGTAAGTGTCCAAGATTTATATGAGCAGTGTTGATATACTTTCGTTTTATGTTGTTTATAGCCCCGACTTAAATATGCCTATGAAGGTCATAGATTTATCATGGCAGTCACCTTTTTTAATTTCCGCAACTCTCATTTAAAAAAAAATCATTTCTTTTATTTTGAGGATACTAGATATCTTCAGTTTAACATCTATTCACATTTAGTGATTTTAGACGGATAATGGAAAAAGCACCCATGTGCTTTTTTTAAGTTTTACATCCAGTCTCCGAGTATGTAGTGTTGTAAATTTCGTCATACGTTCCCACCGGCACGCAATGGCTTTCACCTCCGCAAAAGCAGAACGGGTTTTAACGTGTGCGCAAGATGTTCTGCGTGTGTTCGCACAGGGCAACTCGGTTTATAGTCTCATCCGAAGAACTTTTGGGGGGAGTGGAGTCGGCACTGATGTTAACTCCTGAGGAAAAATCCTCTTGAACAAGATTCGAACCCGGCTCAGCAGATCACGGGCACAATACGCATCACTCTAACCACCAGTTTATACCGTCCCCCATTTTCATTCACTTCAAGTTCAACTCTATCAGCATTCAAACCCTTCAAGCATCAAATAACATCTGTCTAGAACCCCCCCCCAAAAAAAAAACAAACAACAAACAACAACAAAAAAAACACACCCAACAACAACAACAACAAAACAACCAAAACAACACACCACCACAACAACAACAAAACAACACAAACACCCCCCCCCAAATAACAACAACAAAAAACAACAAACAAAAAGAGCCCACCCCCAAAAAAAACCCCACAACAACAACAACAACAAAAAAACAACAACAAACCCCAACAAAACCCCATAAAACAAACCAAACCAACAATACCTTATTTTGTTAATAAAACCAGACTGTACAGAGATCGCCAGCCATTCCCGCTTAATTCATCATCCCCCAGATTACCCCCCCCCCCCCTTCCCTAAAAAACAACAACCAAAAACAAAAAAAGCACAATGCGCACCTCAATGTACCAAAATAATACATAGGCCCTAAGGTAAAATGCCACACAGGCAAACAACACTGCAGAATGAACATCCTGTGCCCATCCGGATCGCTGGTCTAGAGGTAACGCGCCTGTCTAGAAAGCGAAAAGTCCGGGTCGGAAGTGTACGTGGTTCGTATCCCGTCTGGGCCCGAAACTTTTCCCCCATCCATTAGACCATGAGTGGTGGTCTGGGCGCTAGTCTTTCGGATGAGACGATAAACCGAGGTCCCGTGTGTTACAGAAAATTATGCAGCGCACGAAAAAGAACCCACGGCAACAAGAGAGTTGTCCCTGGCAAAATTCTTAGAAAAAAGCCACTCTGATAGGGAAAGAAATACAGTTGCAGACCAAAAAAAAAAAAAAAAAAAAAAAAAAGGGTGGCGCTGCTCTTGTGGAGACGTGCTCTCCCCAGGGAGAGCAGCCCGAATTTTTCGCAGAGAAATCTCGTGACTTAAAGTGGTATAAATAAATCCCAGAGTTTGCAATTTCACTACCTGGTCGCTAGAACTAACCATTATTATCATTATTATTATCATTATTATTATTATTATTATCATCATCATCATCATCGTCATTATTATTATTATTATTACTATTATTATTATTAATTATCCTTCGGATGAGACTATAAACCGAGGCCCCGTGTGCGAACGCATGCAGAACATCTTGCGCACACGTTAAATCCTGTTCCGCTTTTCGAAAGAGTAGGCCATTGTGTGCCGGTGGGAACAGATGATGACAAAATTGACAAAACCGCATACACACGGGGACTGGATGTAAAAAAGCACATGAGTGCTTATCCATTATCCTCGATACAAAAAAAAAAAATTTTAATAAAAAAATTGTCATCTGAGCGCTTTGATTTGTTGCTTTACAAGATTCAGCGCTATATAAATTCCATACATTATTATTATTATTATTATTAGTAGTAGTAGTAGTAGTAGTAGTAGTAGTAGTAGTAGTATTTTACATCGCTTTAACCCAAGGCAGATTTCTATGCGTGAAATTCGGGGTGCTCTCCTCGGGGAGAGCGGAGTGCGTCGCCGCAAGAGCAGCGCCACCCATTATTTGTTTTTCTTTTTCCTGTCTGCAACTGTATTTGTTTCTCTATCAGAGTGGCTTTGTTTTTTCCCACAGAATTTTGCCACGCCAAATGTCATATAATTGAGAGGTGTGTGTTTGTGTGTGTGTGTGTGGGGGGGGGGGGGGGGGGGGTAGTTGAAAGATTTGCTTGAAAAATAAAAGGCAGGTGAATGGATTAAAAACAAATTCAACAACAACTCCAACAATAACAATAAACCCACAAAATAACAACAACAATGACACTGGGAGACTCTTCCAGATTAGACATTACAATAAACCAAGGTCCCGAGTGCAACACGCATTTAGCGCACGTAAAAGAACCCACGGCAGCAAGAGAGTTGTCTCTGGTGAAATTCTGTAGAAAAAACCCCCACTCTGATAGGGAGGAAACACATACACACGTGGTCAGAAAAAATTGGTGGCGCTGCTCTTGTGGCGACGCGCTCTCCCCAGGGAGAGCAGCCCGAATTAAACATAGAGAAATTGCAGTGACTGAAAGTGCTATACAATACAATACAATACAATGTGATGCAATACAACAACACAATATAATGGAATGCAATAGAATACAATAATACGATGCAATGCAATACGCCAAACTACACCATACCACACCACACCACATCACACTACACCACATCACACCACACCATACCACACCACACCTACACCACACCACAC
>CM054158.1:49896008-49898508 GCA_028751875.1 Rapana venosa | reverse complement strand
TCGTACGTTCGTTCGTTCGTTCGTTCGTTTGTTCATTCGTTCATTCTCTGTCTCTGTCTCTGTATATCAGTCTCTGTCTGTTTGACTGTCTGTCTGTCTGTCTCTGTCACTCTCTCTCCCTCTCTCTGTGTCAATGTCTGCCTGCCTGTCTGCCTGCCTGTCTGTCTGACTCTCTCTCTCTCTACGTGTCTGTCTCTGTGAGTCTGTCTATTTCTCTGTCTGTCTGTCAAAGAGAGAGAGAGAGAGAGAGAGAGAGAGAGAGAGAGAGAGAGAGAGAGAGAGAGAGAGAGAGAGAGAGAGAGAGAGAGAGAGAGAGAGAGAGAGAGAGAGAAGAGCAAAATGTACTTACGTGGTGTTAGTGTTGTAGCGGGCACTGTCACTTTGTCAGTGACTGGGTTTAGGGACATCTGCAAATTAAAAAAAAATTAAATCAGTAAAATTCATCTGAAAGGACAGAATCTTGAATCTATTCTTGAAAGAAAACAAACAAAACTGACCAACCCCCCAACCCCCAAACCCCTAAAAAACCCTGCAATACTATCATTAATATTATTCAATATCCTTCTTCGTATGCTTAGGACTTCTCCCTTATTTCAATCCTTCGGATGAGACTATAAAATGAGGACTTGTGTGCGAACGCACGCAGAACATCTCGTGCACACGTTAAATCCTGTTCCGCTTTACGAAAGAGTAGGCCATTGTGTGCCGGTGGGAACAGAAGACAACATTTACAAAACCGCATACACACAGGGACTGGATGTGAAACAGCACATGAGTGCTTATTCCATTATCCTCGATATAAAAGAATAAATAAAAAATAGAAAAAAAACCAATCCCCTCACTCTCTTTTACTTATTTTCTGCCTACCACAGTCCATTCTCCTGCCTTTCTGTTTCTTTTTAAAGCAAATCTGAAATCTTTTCCTATGAACTCCTTAAATGAACTGCCCGCAAGTCCGAACGTGTCGGCTGAGGCCAGCAGGCAGACCTCCTGCAGAGCTACAAGCACAGGAGAAGATTAGACACTATGCATACCGCCCAATATGAAGGAACCAATATATATATTATAGATATATTATATATATTATAGATATATATATTATAATAATAAATGGAATTTATATGGCGCTATATCTTGCAGAGACAAATCAAAGCACTTGCATTCAACTCATTCTTACATTCATGCAACCAGTAACAATTAATAGTTCCAATAAGTCCAAATGTGGACCCACGCACACACGCACACACAGGTCACACACCCTGACAGGGCGATGGAATCTCGGCTGTTGAAGGCAGGGAAAAGCTTTGAGATGAAGCAGAAGAGGAAAATCTTAGGTTTGAAATAAATAAGTCTTGAGACTAGATTTAAAATCGTCTTAAGAAGGCTTTTGGCGAAGAGAGAGAGGGAGGTCATTCCAGATCGATGGATCAGAAACAGAGAGAGAGCAACGGCCAACTGTGGATTGGTTGAATCTAGGTATTCGTAGGCACAAGGTATCTGCAGCAGAGCGGAGGGAACGTGAAGGAGTGTACAAGTGAAGACATTCATAGAGGTAGGAGGGTGATGTTTTGTGGAGACATTTGTAACAGAGGGTACTGATCTTATAGTTTACTCTCTGTGGCACAGGCAGCCAGTGGAGAGATCGCAAGAGAGGGATAATGTGCTCAGATTTTTTCTTTCTGAGGACAAGTCGAGCTGCACAGTGTTGTATACGTTGAAGGGAGTGGATTGATGATGCTGGCAGACCAGCCAAAAGAGAATTGCAATAGTCCAGACCTGAAAGAATGAGAGACATAAGGAGTTTGGATGTTGCATCTGTGGACAGGTACTTTCGGAATGCACTAATACGCCGTAATTGATAGTAGCATGACTGGCAGGTCTAGGTGATGAATTTTTGCATAGAAAGTGTGTTGTCAATAATGACCCCTAGATACTTCACAGCAGTGGATAGAGGGACTGATGCATTGCCAAATTGTATTGAAGCTGTTGTAATGGAAGAGAGTTCGTGATTGGTCCCTACAAGCATGGTTTCCGTTTTATCTGCATTTAGCTGTAACTTGTTCTGGATCATCCAATTTTGGATATCTTGAAAGCAGTGGGCCATATTTGTCAAGAGAGAAGGTAGATTTTTTTCAGGAGTGTTGCTGCTTAGAATCTGAGAATCATCTGCATAAAAATGATGATTGATCTGATGACGGTTAATTATATGTGACAGTGGAGCAGTGTAGAGGGTGAAAAGAACAGGGCCCAGAACAGATCCCTGCGGAACTACACATTCCAGTCTGGCAGGTATTGACTGAATCTTATTTACTGCGACTATCTGGAATCGGTCGGTAAGGTATGAATTAAACCAGGTAAGGGCTGTACCAGTAACACCAAACGTTTTTGGAAGACGAGAGAGAAGAATAGAGTGGTCAATAGTGTCGAAGGCTGCAGATAAGTCGAGTAGAGTGAGAAGGGAGATTGTCCTCGAGTCAGAAGCGAGTAGACGCGTGTTTAA
>CM054158.1:49883508-49888508 GCA_028751875.1 Rapana venosa | reverse complement strand
CTACTACTACTACTGCTACTACTGCTACTACTACTACTACTACTACTACTGCTGCTGCTGCTGCTGCTGCTGCTGCTGCTGCTGCTGCTGCTGCTGCTACTACCACTACCACTACTGCTACCGCTACTACTACCACTAAAACTACTACTACTACTAACCACCACCACCACCACCACCACCACCACTACTACTACTACTACTACTACTACTACTACTACTACTACTACTACTACTACTACTACTACTACTACTACTACTACAGTACCATCTGTTACAAATGTCTCCACAAAACTGCACCCTCTTACCTCTGTGAATGTCTTAACCTGTACACTCCTCTAGATTCAACCAATCCGCTGTTTCTCTATTTCGGGTCCATCGACCTGGAATGAGCTTCCTCTCTCTCTTCGCCAGAAACCTAGTTATTATAATAATAATACTACTAATAATAAATGGAACTTATATAGCGCTATATCTTGCAAAGAGAAATCAAAGCACATGCATTCAGCCTAATCTTACACAGTCATACAACCAATGATAAATAATCAATTGTTCAAACAGATATTACAAACATGGTGCGCTGCAGACCAAATCTATGAAATAAAATTGCAATAGTCAAATGTTTTTTTTTTTAAAAAAGCACACACACACTCACACAGGTCATATATTTTAGCAGGGTGATAGGACATGGGTTAGTGAAGGGTGGGATAGTTCTGATATGAAACAGGAGGGGGGGGGGGAATCTTAGGTTTGAAATAAATATGTCTTGAGGCTGGATTTAAAAGTGTCATAGCTAGGCTTCTGGCAAAGAGAGAGAGGGAGCTCATTCCAGGTCGATGGACCCGAAATAGAGAAACAGCGGCGGCCAACGGTAGATTGGTTGAATCTAGGTATTCGTAGGCACAAGGTATCTGCAGCAGAGCGGAGGGAACGTGAAGGAGTGTACAGGTTAAGACATTCACAGAGGTAGGAGGGTGCAGTTTTGTGGAGACTTTTGTAACAGAGGGTACTGATCTTATAATCTACTCTCTGTGGTACAGGCAGCCAGTGGAGAGATCGCAAGAGGGGGGTAATGTGCTCCGATTTTTTCTTTCTGAGAACTAGTCGAGCTGCGGAGTTTTGTATACGTTGAAGGGAGTGAATAGATGATGCTGGCAGACCAGACAAAAGAGAATTGCAATAGTCCAGACGTGAAAGAATGAGAGAAGTGACAAGTTTGGCTGTTGCATCGGTGGACAGGTACTTTCGAATTGCACTAATACGCCGTAACTGATAGTAGCACGACTGACAGGTCTGGGTGATGAATTTTTTCATAGAGAGTGTGTTGTCGATAACAACTCCTAGATACTTCACAGCAGTGGACAGAGGGACTGATGTATTGCCGAGTTCTATAGAAGCTGTTGCAATGGAAGAGTTTGTGTTTGGTCCCTACGAGCATGGCTTCTGTTTTACTTGCATTTAGCTGTAATTTGTTCTACGTCATCCAGTTTTGAATATCTTCAAAGCAGTGGGCCATGTTTGCCAGGAGAGAAGGCAGATTTTCAGGAGTAACACTGCTTTGAATCTGAGAGTCATCTGCGTAAAAATGATGGTTGATTTGATGACGTTTTATTATATGTGACAGTGGGGCTGTGTAAAGAGTGAACAGAACAGGGCCTAGTTATGACACTTTTAAATCCAGTCTCAAGACATATTTATTTCAAACCTAAGATTTCCCCCCTCCTGTTTCATATCAGAACTATTCCACCTTCACTAACCCATGTTAAAGTATACGACCTGTGTGAGTGTGTGTGTACTTTTGAAAAACATTTGACTTTTGAAATTTTATTTAATAGATTTTGTCTGCAGCGCATCATGCTTGTAAATATCTGTTTGTTTAAACTATTGATTATTTATCATTGATTGCATGACTGTGTAAGATTAGTTTGAATGCATGCGCTTTGATTTGTCTTTGCAAGATATAGCGCTATATAAGTTTCATTTATTACTACCACCACTACTACTACTACTACTACTACTACTACTACTACTACTACTACTACTACTACTACCACTACCACTACTACTACTACTACTACTACTACTACTACTACTACTACTACTACTACATGCACACACTGCTCAGAGACGAGGCAAAACAGACGAGAATTTAATTAAAGAAGGTTTTGTTTTTTTTAAAAACGAAGAGAAGGAGAAGAATGACGAACAAGGGAGGGCAGTGCATTCCAAGAGGAAGGCACCTGGAAAGAGACAGTGCTTTTGGCCACATGATCTTTTCCTGGAGACTAGAATTCTCAACAGACGGGAACCTCTTAATGAACACTAGCTTAAGACTGAAGAAACAGATCAAAACAGGTTGGAATCATATTCATTCTCCCATGGGCATGCTGGAGGGTCTATCCGTATACATAGTATCCCCACCTTTTAGAAATTCTCTGCTAGGATTTCCCTCTTTTCTATCCCTCTCTTTGTTTCTGCTTTGTTCCTTTTTCTTCCTGTCACCTTCTTCTTGTCTTTTTTTCCCTCCCTTCTTGGTCCATTCTCCTGCCTTTTTTACTTTTTTAACCATAAAGGGGACGGGATAGCTCAGTGGTCGGAGCACTCGCTTTCCCCCAGCCAAGTTAAGCAGCATCGAGCGTGGTTACTAGTTGGATGGGTGACCGATTGTGCGCCTTGGCTTCAGTACAGTTCCCCCAGTTCACCCAGCTGTCAATGGGTACCTGCCCTCTTTAGGGTCAGGGAAGGTAAAGCAGCGAGGGAGAGGAGATGGGCGCCGCCCTCAATATGCTGGCCCTAGAGAAGTGAGGTCTCTGACGCCTCGCTCCCCTACGACCTTATAGGTTATGGGACTCCTTTACCTTTACCTTTAACCCTAAAGACTTAAAAGATAACAATTCTCTCCCATTCCGAAGTCGGATGTGCTGGGCCTGACTTGTCAGGCGCTTAACGGCAGTGCAACGCATTTTTAACTCATATGACAGACAACAATAGTTGCTGTCTAAGCTTTCGACGAAGAAGGACAATGTTAGTCATAAATTTGTAGCACAAGAGAGAGAGACACTTTGTAATGTATTCTTCGGTCAATAGGTAACCAGTGAAGAGAATGCAGAAGAAGAAGAAGAAGAAGAAGAAGAAGAAGAAGAAGAAGAAGAAAAGAAATACATCATCAATAATCTTTGCTATCTCAACCATCATGGTTGCATTTGTTTTTTGCTGCAATGCTATCGATTTGTCTCGTTCAATATATTGAGTTTTCTCCCTTAATGGCATCGAGTTGTCTCCCAGTAGACATCGTCTGCAATTTGCAACCTTTTTTTATTTTAATTTTAAACCGTAACGATTAATGTTTTTTTTCTACTTAAAAAACCCAAAACAAACAAACCAAAACAAGATGCTCATAACACGAGAAAGGAAAAAAAAACACGAAAACACACACACACACCACACACACACACACACACACACACACACACACACACACACACACACACACACACACACACACACACACACACACACACACACACACACACACAACACGATGACAATATTTACACACACAAAAACCCCATACACACGTGGACTGAATGTAATAAAAACATAAAAGCACATGAGTACTTATTCCGTCATTTTCGAAATAAAAGAATAAATAGAATAACATGTAAATAAATAAATAGCACACACACAGGCACACACACACGCGCGCGCGTGGTTTTTTTGTTTTTTGTTTTTTAATTTTTTTCCCCCACAAAAATACCAACACTGATGCTATTTCTTAACCTTTTCTCCTTCCACTCCTTCCTCTCCCTTCTTTAACTTCCACTACACTCTCTATTTCCCTCGTCTAATATCACTTACAGTGAACAGACGTTAAATTGAAGACAACAACAACGCGCGCGCGCACACGCACACGCACACACACACACACACACACCAAGGGTTTCACTGTTTGGGGAGTGACGGAAAGAGAGAGAAATAATGACAAATCATTTTTTTATTTCGAGGATGATGAATAAGCACATGTGCTCATTTTTACATCCAATTTTTCCCCTTATGAGGATCATGAAAAGGACAATGTTAAAAAGATCAGCATTAGGGAATGAGAAGGAGAAGAAGAGAGAGAGAGAGAGAGAGAGAGTCAGAAGAGGACAGGGACAGACAGACAGACACAGAGCAGAGACAGACACAGACAGACAGACATGAGCACAACTTGCAGCAGCCTATGGCAAAAAAAAGCCATGAAATACTTCCTTTTGAAAATGCTTCGAAATCGAACCTCACGACCTTGCAGGCAATAACTTAGTTCCCTAGCCATCGGACCATAGAGGTTGGTTACATTATCAATATTTATTGAGAAGGGCCATTTAATATTTTAAACTGCGCATGAAGACTGCACACACAGCCACTTCTACCGAAGCGGTTTCTGAAAACCTCGCTGTTTTTGCTTAAAAGCTTTCTTTACTGCTATTTCCTTTTCGACCTAACTTAAGTTGTCCAAGAGGAGAGAGAGAGAGAGAGAGAGAGAGAGAGAGAGAGAGAGAGAGAGAGAGAGAGGGGGGGGAGAGAGAGAGAGAGAGGAGAGAGAGAGAGGAGAGAGGAGAGAGAGAGAGAGAGAGAGAGAGAGAGAGAGAGAGAGAGAGAGAGAGAGAGAAGAGAGGAGGGACTGAGAGACAGAAAGAGAATACCTTTATTGAGAGAGAGAAGAAAGAAAGAAAGACAGACAGACAGACAGACGACAGACATAGGGAGACAGAGAATATCTTTAATTGAGGGGAGAGAGAGAGAGAAGAGAGAGAGAGAGAGAGAGAGAGAGAGAGATGAGAGATGAGATGATGATGATGATGATGAGAAGGAGAGACACAGAGACAAAAGTACCTTTATTTGAGGAGAGAGAGAGAGAGAGAGAGAGAGAGAGGGGAGAGAGAGAGAGAGAGAGAGAAGAGAGAGAGAAGAGACAGAGACAGAGAGAGGAGAGAGAGAGAGGAAGAGAGAGGAGAGAGAGA
>CM054158.1:49871008-49873508 GCA_028751875.1 Rapana venosa | reverse complement strand
TCTAGCTGTGCAACCCCTATGCGCATACACGCGCTTACAAACGCATATTTGAACAAATACATCTGGGCTGCCTCTTAACCCTATAGGCACAGAGTCTTGTTCTCATTTTATGCGTAGTGTATTTTTTCCTCCCTTTCCATCTTGTCAGCGGTACACACATCCCTCAGTCTTTGACGATGGAGAGAAAAACGAAGTCTCCGACGACTACACACCGTCATAGCCCATAGCACGTGCAGAGTATGAATAGCTATTGAGGCTTTAATCTATATTCCAACTATGTTGTCTGAGGCCAGTTTTCAGGTCAGTGCAAATATCCCAAAGGGAAATCCCAGAGGGTTCTTTGCGTGAAGGAGGGTGGCAGGATGGTTAAGACGTTCGCCTGCCAACAAGTAAACCGTGAGGTTCTGGGTTCGATTCCCCAGCCTCGCCCTTTCTTCCCAGTTTGACCAAAAAATCGAACTGAATGTCAAAGTCCTTCGGATGAGACTATAAACCGAGGCCCCCGTGTGCGAACGCATGCAGAACATCTTGCGCACACGTTAAATCCTGTTCCGCTTTTCGAAAGAGTAGGCCATTGTATGCCGGTGGGAACAGACGACAAAATTTACAAAACCACATACACACGGGGACTAGATGTAAAAAAAAAAAAGCACGTGAGTGCTTATTCCGTTATCCTCGATAAAAAAAAAAGTCATCTGAGCGCTTTGATTTGTTGCTTTACAAGATTCAGCGCTATATAAATTCCATTCATTATTATTGTTATTATCATTCTTCTTCTTCTTCTTCTTCTTCTTCTTCTCTTCTTCTTCTTCTTCTTCTTCTTCTTCTTCTCTCTTCTTCTCTTCTTCTTCTTCTTATCATTATCATTATTATTATTATTATATGCTTTTCCTGCTTTATAGCCCCCCACCCCCACCCCTAAAAAAAAAGGCATTTTTTGTGTTTCTGCTATTGCGTAACAGCCCTCGAACGGTCAGCCTGGAGACAGACTGTGCAGAAAGGTCTCTCCAAGTTGGAAGAGACACTTGCTCATCAGCACGAGGCAAAGAGAGCGAGAAGAAAGGCTGCAGCCCAGGCAGACAGACAGACCAGCATTGTCAGACTTCATCTGTGCCCTCCTCTGCCATAGTAGGCACTGTCTGTCATTCCCGTGTGGGATTGGCCAGCCACACCCGACGCTACTGTACCAGAATGAATAACACCTAGAGCACAGCAACTCCATAGTCTTCCGAGACTGAAGGATGCCAATGAATGATTTTGGACAACTAATTATCGTTGAAAGGATATGCCGGGTTTGGGTGTTTTTTCTCAAGCGTGTATTTGAAGGGAGACGAAGAGGCAGACAGAGAAAACGATGGGAAGACAACGTCAGAGAGTGGACTGGTAACCTGGAGTGGAACGATTTGCTACAGGAAAGCAGAGGACCGCGGGGAGTGGAGGAAGCTGGTTGCAAAATCTTCAGTGGTGCCCCCACGGTCTACAGGACTAGGGGATAGGTGAAGGTGAAGGAAGGAAGGTCTTTGATCTTCTGCAGTCCTTTATCAGGGTTGGAACTGGCGGGGCTGTATTGGAACTGAAGCAAGGGAAACAATTCCTCAAACACTTGACGCTTAACAGGAACAGAGTTCTGTACCGTACCATTTATTGTTAAGTTTTTAAAAAAACAGAAAAAAAACAACAAACAGAACAAACAAAAAACCCGAAAAAGTATGTTAGAACTTTAAACAAAACAAAACAAAAAATCGGCAAAACCACCCAAATAGCAAAAAAACCCCAAACAAACAAAAAACAAAAACGATAACAAACAAACAATAAAGCGTGTACGTGCATGCGCGCCGCGCACACACACACTCACACAACACACACACACACACACACACACACACACACGCACACACACAACCACAACACATACACACGTACACACACACACACACACACACACACACACAAACACGCACACACACATATACACATAGATATCATTGGTCATTTGTCCTCTGTCTTTGTACGTCAGTAATGTACTGCTTTTTCCGTCTAGTATTTCGGCGGAAATTTTTACGCTAGTATAGTCTATACTCAGACTGTGTTAAGATAATGGATTGCTTCTTTTCGCCATTCTAAAAATCTCCCAAAAACCATTCTTTGTATGTGACAGTATCAATATCTCGTCTTTGGCTAAATGACAATTGTCTACTGATGAATTAAAAAAAAAACCCACAGAAAAAAGGAAAAGTTTCTTTTTTTTTCTTCTTTCTTCTTCTTCGTGGAACAGCTCAAGACAGCAACTATTGTTTTTTTTGTCATACGAGCAACAACAACAAAAATGATATAAAGGAAAAAAAGTATAGTATTTCCAATTTAATTCTCGACAGAATATTAATGTGTTGGCAATACCGTAAGCTCTTCCTATATCTTTTGTTAAACTGATCTATATCCCACCCCCTCAGCACCCTCCCCCCCCCCCACACCCACAACCCACACACAAAACAAACACAAA
>CM054158.1:49863508-49866008 GCA_028751875.1 Rapana venosa | reverse complement strand
AATCTTGCATTGTTCCCTTATGAAATTCATTAAAATTAATAAAATGCATACACAAATTTTTAAGAAAAACATTATCAGCTTTTTTCCTTGCCCACGAAATTAGAAATTCTAATACTAAATGAGATTAATGCATGGAATACTAATTTTTAAAAAAAATTAACAGTTGTTGTTCTATTCCACTTCAGCCACCTTTGTTGTTTGTTTGCCCATTCTTCTTGCTGTAAAAAAAGGAGAGGTTTAGAACATAAAAAATATGCCAAGTAAAGGGAATTTTTTATATGACCTCAGCATTCATAGTGTCAGTTCTGAAGCATATATTTTTTCACCTGTAAAAACCTTTTACTTTTAATTTCAAAAAAAATAAATATAATAAATATATTTTTATATATTTTTAATATATGTACATTCATAATTAAAAATTTATATAATTAATAGTATATATTATATCCCTATGGGGGGGAGTGGGGCGTGTAGGGGAAGAAAGAGAGAGAGAGAGAAGAGAAAAGAGAGAGAGGAGAGAGAGAGAAGAAGGAGAGAGAGAGAGAGAGGGGAAGGAGATCGGTGGTAATAAGGTCTTTGGGTAGGAAGGGGGTGTGTCAAAATCACCATGTGTGAATAGACATTAAACAAAACAAAAAAACAAAACCCCACCACACAACACCCCCACACAAAACACCACACACAACACACACACAACACACACCACACACACACCGACGAAAACACGCACGCGCACGCAGACCACACACCACAAGTAATATACACGCACACACACACCACAATTATATATTATATATATTATATATATTAATATTAATGAGAGAGAGAGAGAGAAGAGAGGAGAGAGAGAGAGAGAGAGATAGACAGATAGATAATAGAAAATAAATAACAGATGGTAGATAATAATAACCCAGACAGACAGATGATAGATAGAAGATAGATAACAGATAGATAGATAGATTAGATAGATAGATCGTAAGAAGATAGACAGATGATAAAAAATTAATAAAAAAAGATGACAGAAAATAAATAATATAGATAATAGATAATAGATAGTAACATATAAAGACAATAATAGAAAATAGACATATAGAAACATATAGATAGAAATAGAAGAAGATAATAGATAGAAGATAGGGATGATAGATAATAGTAGAAGACATATAGTAAAATTTTCCGGGGATCCCCATGGGGCCTGTCAGAAAAACAATCCCCATTTCCCGAAATTCTGGCTAAAATTTTCCTCTTTTCTATTTTTTCCTCCTCTCTTTTTTTCTTTTTTGCCCCCTTGTCTTCCTGTTCCCCCCTTTCAGTTTTTTCTGCCTTTGCTTTATTTTTCCTGCGTTGGTTTTTTATTTTGGTTGTTTATTTAGTGTTTTATTATTTTTTTAATTTTTTTTTTAATTTTTTTAAAAAGCTTAAAAGATAACCATTTCCCCCCACGCCCAAGTCGGATGCCGGGCCTGACTTGTCAGGCGCTTTAAAGGGAGGTAACGCTTTTCGCTCATTTGAGACAAAAAAGTTGCGTCGAGCGTTCGACGACGACGACGACAAGAAAATATTACATTAAAAAATTTATACTATAAAATGAAACTATTTGCATATAATATTATCTAGTCTAAAAACCCTTTGGGTTTTGTATTTTTGGAATTTTGTTCATTCATACCACGCTAAAATAGAGCTTTAAATCTGAGACTTACCCACATTTCTCCATTTATTCTCGAAGCTTTCATTTTTGCATCATAGTTTTTGTTGTTTTTTGTTTTTATATAAAAATATATCCAAAATTTAATGTTTTGATATCATCCCCGAATCGGAAGCGCTACTTAAGGTGGTTTAAAACGCAAAAATTCCTCACTTGAAGAACCTCAAATTTTAGCTGAGGGAAAACCCCCCCCCCCCCCCTAAAAAAAAAGAATTTTCATAAAATCAGGATTTTCCAAGAAAAAATAAGTTTCCCATTCTTAAAAACTTTCATTATCCCCCAAACGAAAACTTACACTTTCTTAGGCCAACACTCCCCCCGGAGCATAGGCCGCCGACAACAGTCCGCCCCGAGTCCCCTGTCCCCGGGTATTCCTTCTCTCCGCTTTTCTCCCGGAAATCCCATCTTCCTTTTTCTGCCTCAAGGTCGCGTCGCCAGGGGTTTCTTGGCCTTCCTCTTTTCGTTTTTCCCCCGGGGGTTCCCTGATAGTCCGCCTTTTGAGTTGTGGGTGGCTTTTTCAGGTGTGGCCGATCCATCCCCACTCCTGCGCCGGGTTTCATTCTCGGCTGGCACGGTTGGACTTGCCACAGATCTGCGTTCTGCGAAACCAAGTCGAATGGGGGGTACCTAAATGGTCGGGGGTGGGGGAGAGGGGGAAACGGTTGCATACAACAAAAAAAATCTCTCATTGCGGGCTTCGGGGCTCTACCGAGGAACAAAACCAAACCAAAAAAAAAAAAAACTTTTATTTATTTTGGGTTTAAAGCAATCATAGCATTTCTACCAAGGAAAAAA
>CM054158.1:49846008-49858508 GCA_028751875.1 Rapana venosa | reverse complement strand
ATAATAATTTACCATAATTATTGATACCAGAATCTTCAGAATTACGATTACTACTGAGAGACATGTTTTTACTATGGGAATCTGAATTAAAGTCATTTGCTACATGATAAGAAGAAAAGTTTGATGTCCTATAGACATACATTTGAAAAGAATTATGTCTAAGTTTAGACTTGGTGTATCAGACATAAATGTTCATAAATTAGATATATAGAACATGATGATGATGACCTCAGGTTGCTATGCCCCTTATGTAAGCAAACAGTGGAAGATGTGCTGTGCTGTCCAGTATTAGAAGATGTAAGACAGAATTACATTCCGGTAAAGTATAGTAGACAGCCTAATTTATTTAGATTATGTCTACTCATGGCATCTAGTCACCCTGAGATTGTGCACAGCCTTGCTTTATATTTGTGTAACGCCTTTAGAATAAGAGATATCTTGGTTTCTTAAGTCATATTTGTTGGAACTGATTTGTTATTGTGGTAGTTGTGGGTATACATTAACACTTTGGGTTTTTTGTTTTTGCTGTGGGTTTTTTTTTGAGTGTGTTACTTATTTTTCTCACTAAAATACTAAGCAGTTTGGCAACCCCCCTTCATGTATGGGCCAATGGCCTTTTTGTAAATAAATCTTTCGAGTTCGAGTTTGAGTTCTCTCTCTCTCTCTTCTCTCTCTCTCTCTCTCTCTCTCTCTCTCTCTCTCTCTCTCTCTCTCTCTCTCTCTCTCTCTCTCTCTCCCTCCCTCCGTCCCCCCACCCCTCTCTCTCTCTCCAGATTGTCACTTGTTCTAAAGAGAAATATCACGACATGTGGAATTGTGGAACATTCCATATTCGCTACGCTACATTTGTAAAGATAAAACCCAAGTAGCAAAATGCTCCATCAACTGCATGACGTTGGATGCATGCTGGGTATCTTTGTATTTCCTTTCAGGTGAGAATGGTCTTTTTCTTCTTCAGCTTCTTCTTCTTCTTCTTCTTCATCATCATCATCATCTCTCTTCTCATCTCTTCTTCTTTCTTCTCTCTCTCCTCCTTCTTTTTCCTCTTCTTCTCCTTTCTTGTTCTTGTTCTTTTTCTTTCTTTCTGTCTTGTTCATATTCTTGTTCTTCTTCATCATCACTTCTTCTCCACTTCCTTCTTCTTCTTTCTTTCTTCTTCTTGTTCTTCTTTTTCTTCTCCACTTTCTTCTTTCTTCTTCTCCTCCTTCTTCTTCGTCTTTTTCTTCTGCTGCTTCTTCTTCTTCTTTCTTGTTCTTCTTCTTGTTGGTCTTCTTCTTCTCATTTTCCTTTCTTCTTCTTCTTCTTCTTCTTCTTCTTCTTTTTCTTCTTCTTCTTCTTCTTCTTCTTCGGCAGAACGCTCACAACAGCAACTGTTGTTGTCTGTCATATGAGCGAAAATGCGTTGCGCTGCCATTAAGCGCCTGACAAGTTAGGCCCAGCGCATCCGACTTCAGCGTGGGAGAGAATTGTTGTATTTTGGGATTAAGTCTTTCTAGGGAAAAAAACCGCAAGGAGAATGGGCCATAAAGGTAGAAAATAGACAATAAAGAGTTGACAAGCAGAAGACAGAAACAAAGAGAGGGATAGAAAAGAGGGAAATCCTAGCACAGAAATTTCCAGAAGGTGGGGATGCTATTTATACTGACAGGCCCCCGGCATCCCTACAGGGGAATATTGATTTCATTTTCTTTGATGTAATTAAAAAGAAATTCATGTGTGTGTGTGTGTGTGTGTGTGTGTGTGTGTGTGTGTGTGTGTGTGTGTGTGTGTGTGTGTGTGTGTGTGTGTGTGTCGTGAGTGCGTGTGTTGTTCTTGCTTTAACGTCCTTCACTTTAAGTGATATCAGACGATAGGGAAAAGGGAAAAACAATGGAGGGAAGTATGTGTATGAGTAAGCATGTGCAAGTTTAAGTGCATACGTAGAAAGAGGAGAGTGAGAGAGAGAGAGAGAGAGAGAGAGAGAGAGAGAGAGAGAGAGAGAGAGAGAGAGACAGACAGACAGACAGACAGAGACAGAGACAGACAGACAGAGAGAGAGTGCGCGCACGCGCGTGTGTGAATGTGTGCGTGTGTGAGTGTGTGTGCGCGTGTGTGGTGTGGTGTTTGTGCGTGTGTGCGTGCGCGTGTTTGTGTTTGTGCGTGGTGCGTGCGTGTGTATGTGTATGTCGCGCGCGTGGTGTAGTGTGGTGTGTGTGTGTGTGTGTTGTGTGTGTGTGTGTGTGAGTTTTCATGTTTTGTTGGCTAAATTGTTTTTGAGAGCGACAAGAGACAGGAATCCTGCGTCGTATATTTATAGCATTTCCATGAGTTTGGCGAACACGCATGTGTACACACACACACGCACGCACGTGTATGCATGCAAGAACATACACAAGCCACACACATACTACTGACTGACTCACTTACTGACTCACGACTCACACTGACCACCACACACACAAAACCACACACCACCACCACACACAACACACACCACACACACACACCACACGCACGCACGCACACCGCGTGCGCGCGAAGGATGGGTGTAGGGGGGGGGGGAAGGCGTGACCGCTTGTGATCTGCTGACCCGGGTTCGAATCTTGTTCAAGAGGATTTTTCCTCTGGAGTTAACATCAGTGCCGACTCCACTCTCCCCCAAAAGTCCTTCGGATGAGACTATAAACCGAGATTCCTTGTGCGAACGCACGCAGAACATCTTGCGCACACGTTAAAAGCCGTTCCGCTTTTCAGAAGAGTAGGCCATTGTGTGCCGGTGGGAACGGATGACAATATTTACAAAACTGCATTCACAAGGGGACTGAATATCAAAAGGCACATGAGTGCTTATTCCAATGTTATCGAAATAAAAGAATAAATAACACAAATACACTCCCTCCTAACCTTTACCCCCCCCCCCCCCCACACACACACACAGAGTCTTTTTTCCCTTTAGATAGATGGCTTGATGAAAAAAAGCAAATGCACTGCTTATTCAATGTACCATCTCAAAATAAAAGTTTGACTTTGACTTTGACTTTGACACACACACAAACACAAGTCTGGAATTTTGTAAATTTTTTATTATAACTCGTGGCAGTAAAACATAACAAAAAAATATAATAATTATAGGAAGAAGAATCTCCAGTTTAAATAATAAATAAATAAATACATTTATTTTTTTTTAACACCCTAAGGCTACAAAAGGCAATAACATCTATGGCTGTGTTCCATCTTAAAACAGGAACCGATTGACTTTTTGCAGGAAAGCAAACCAAAAACATAAAAGATGTCTAGAGTACGCAATAAAGATCTAGGACTAATAAAACGAAGTATAATTATATAAAAAAATAATAATGAGGAAACAGACAACATTTTTATTTCTATACACAAACAATCCGTTGGGAAGTTCCAGTATGCTAACTAGGAAATAAATCAGAAATATTTACGTGAAACTTTCTTTCAGATTAAAAAAAAAATCAAACAAACCAACAACAAAAAAAGTATTAGAAAAATAAAACATTCAAAACAATCAAGCATATAAACATATTTTAAAAAACAAACTTGTACATTATCAGCAATAATATGAAAATCGCGCGCACACTCCCAAAAATTTCTTTTAACATAATCTTTAAAAATAAAAAATTCATTCTGATTTGCATGTGGTTGTAGGCTCTTAATCTTATTTCAGTTTTTCAAGCATAGTGTAGCGAGGAGAAAGAAAACAAAAAAGAAAGAAAGAAACAAGAAAAAAAAAAGAAAGATAGATAATTTTTTTGTGAAAAAACCAAGCCATATCTATATACTGTATTTCTTTTGTTTGTTTCGCATATTATCGGTCGTGATTGTCTAAACGCTGTATGTGCGTGTGCTTGCTTGCTTGCGTGCGTACGTGCGTGTGTGTGTGTCCATGTTAAGGAGGGGGTGCATATTCTCTCTCTCTCTCTCTCTCTCACCCTTCTCTCTCTCTCTCCCTTCTCAGGCCCAAGGGTCGAATGTGGGGAAAATTATGTCAATACTTATCTGTAACCCTTAGGAATAAAGGTCCTCAATCAATCAATCAATCAATCAATCATTCTTCTCATAAATTCGTTTGTGTGTTGTCACCTCAGACATATTACCAGAGATATATATATATATATATATATATATATATATATATATATATATATATATATATATATATATATATAATATAATTATTGTAACCCATACACAACTTCTCTAGTATATCACTCCCCAACCCCCACCTCCCATCTTTCAAGATAACCCCCCTCTTAGAGAAGATTTATAATAAAAAAAACGTACTGTAAAAAACTGGATTATTTCATTATCAATTTACATATACCAAGATCCAATAGTCTTTACTAAGGCCAGATTCGTTAGTTTAGAAATGATATATATTCAATGAGTGTGCAAGCACTCCCATACACTCCACTCCCCACCCCTCACACACACACAAACACCTTCCCTCAACACACATACATACATACACAGGCATCTTATGCATTCACATAGACCAACAAACCTTGGTTTTTGTCAATCTGAATCATCATCGTAAAAAAAAGCACCCCAAAAAACAAACAAATAAAAAAACAACCAATAACAGCACAGCAACAACAAATATTGCAAAGAAGATAACTCAGAGGAAAACGATATATGCAAAAAAAAAAAAACCCAAGGAGTTTCACCAATTAAAAAAAAATATTATGAAGCTTTCAAACTGTCAAGACAAAAATCACATCGAATGTTCATCTGAAAAACAAAAGTAATAATAATAACAAAGGCATCACAGATTCATACTGACTCACAATGAAGCATCTCACACAATATCATCAAGCATTTCTACCCCCCAAAAAATATGAACAAAGAGTATTATTACCAATAACAAATTCCAAAAGTGGACGAAGCGCATGACATCATGAACAAAATCGTTCAGTTCCAAACTAAGGCACGCAACTTAAGCCATTGAAGCTTCTTGTCACAAGTTATCGTTCTTGAAAATAAATGAAAATGTTGCTGTATTTGTTTGGTGGTTAACCTTAAAAATCACATTTTTGAGTTACTGTTTGTTGATTATTAGAATAAAATTAAGAGGTCATGATATGTGTTGGTTATTTTGAGCTAAATATCTTATGTTCAATTGCTTTCCATTCTTTTCTTTTTCTTCTGCCTGTCTCGATAATAAACCGAGGTCCCCTGTGCGAACGCACGCAAAACATCACACGCACAGGTTAAAACCCGTTCCGCTTTTCGGAAGAGTAGGCCATTGTGTGCCGTTGGGAACGGATGACAAAACTGCATACACACGGGGACTAGATGAAAAAAAGCGCACATTTGTGCTTATTCCATTATCCTCGAAATAAAAGAATACAATAAAATAAATGAATAAGATACTTATGTCTCTGTGTGTGTGAGTGTAAATTGTGATGTGGTAGCGCTAATGAACGACTGCAAATGTGTATGTGCCCACACACGCCAAGTCCATATGTTTGTGTATGAGCGCATCAATGCATGTTGTGCATGTGTATGCTTCATCTTTAGACATTCAGCAACTATTGGTCTGTCTTTTCTTATGAGTGAAAATGTGTGGCGCTGCCAGTAAGCGCCTGTCAAGTCAGGCCCAGCACATCCGACTTCCGCGTGACTTGTGTATGATTGTCGGTTATGTTATTGTTTGTTTTATTGAATTTTATTATCATTTTTTTTTCGTGTGTTTGAATCATCAAAATACTGTTTAGTTTCTTTCTTTCTTTCTTAAGCGCTTTGGTTTGGTTTGTTGCAAGATATAGCGCTATATAAATTCCATGGTTTATTCTTCTTCTTCTTCTTCTTCTTCTTATTATTATCTCCGTACAAGATGGATATATCCATATACGTGTAAGTATCTTGGTGTGCAAACGTTTGTATGCGTGTGCATGAGAGCAGACTGGATGATGACAACAGTACAGTTGTTGTTGTTGTTGTTGTTGTAAGTTCAGATCAATATGTTGCTGAGTTGTCTTCCTGAAACTTTAACCTCATGTGCTACTGATATTTAATATAAAAAAACGAGAGAGAAAAATTCACAAAATCAAATCAAATCAAATCAAATCAAATCAGTCTAATACCAGCAAGATCATTGACAAAATAGGGTTGCTCAGACCATCCACGAGAAACAAATCTGTTAAAAATAAGTAATAAAATAAATAAATACATTAAACAAGCAAACATATCAAGCACCAATATCTTTACATATATATATATATATATATATATATTTTTTTTTAAACAGAGCTAAAAATGACTAAAGCACCAATTTGAAAGCAGGAAAGTCAGTGAAAACTCTTGTGCTGTATTGTAGTGAGTTTTACTTTGTGTTGTTCTGTACTGTCATATTATCACATCTATCCTAAAACACTGTACCACTCTGTATTCCTCTCTTAAGTTTTACTGGGATATGTTGTAAACTGTTGCGCTGTACTAATATTCCACCCTAGTCACTGATGCAATCCTTGAAAAGATGTCATTGTCAGACAATGTTCTGCGTGAGAGTTACTCCCCTTTCAAACCGGAAGCCACAACACGACCCCGTTCACTTCCGTTTCCTTTTACGCCTCTTGGTGTGTTTTGTTGTCTAAGAAAGCGACATCAATTTTCATGAAGGCTTTCATACAGAGACAACTAACTTAGCTAGCTGTCATAGATGATTATAGGAAAACCGGGGAAGGAACCTAAATCTTTCAAAATGCAGTTTAAAAACCTCTTGGGACGTGAGTTTAGCTGGTGTCAGTGGATTACTGGATGTCTTTATTATTTTATTTAATTTATTTATTGATATCTTAAACGTACATTCCCTTATTACTTTGTTTTGTTATATATATATATATATATATATATATATATATATATATATATATATATATATATATATTAAAACTAGTTTGTTTATATATATATTTTTTTTTTAGAAAGCTTATCCAACATGCAATATTGTTGATATTCTTTTTGGAATTGGCCTCAGTTTGATGCAGATCTTGGTGCATCATCTTCTGGTGTTTTTGTTGTTGTTGTGGGTTGTTGTTTTTTTTTTGGGGGGGGGGTGTTGTTGTTGTTGTTGTTTTTACAATTTTACAAAAATATTTTTGATGATCGGTACGTCAATGGGTTTCTCTTCATTAGAATTTGTTTCCGTGTTTTCTGTTCCCTTTATCTGAATTGTTTCAACATTGTGGAAAAAGGTCTTTCACGTTTTCTACATTCGCATTGTCACTCCAACAGGTTTTTCTGTTATGAGCCTCGTATGAGAGTTTTTCCCGTAAAAGACTCTTTGTCTGGGTTTATTACTGATCTAGTGTGGGGATGCTGTTTCACATTCAGTAATTGTGTGATGACTGTTTGCATTTGTCTGGAATATGCAAAAATAGTCCATAGGTAAGTACATGAAAATAGTATTTATGAACATTATCCTTGACGCAATATAAACGTCGTAATTGCCCTTCATGGGATGATTAAAATATTTATGATTAAAATAAGATTCTGCATTTTCCCCCCTATACAAAAATATGTTCATGTTATTAAGCAGCTCAAATCACAAGACATGCGCAACATACACACACACACATCCACTCACAAAAACTCAAACAAAACCAACAAGCAACTAATGGAAAAGAGACACACTCACAAAAGATCAAACAGAATCAACGATGGAAAGGACACACACTCACAAAAGATCAAACAAAACAATGGAAATTAGGTACACTCACAAAAGTTCAAACAAAATCAACAAAAAATGGAAAGGAGACAAACTCACAAAAGATCAAACAAAACTAACAAACAATGGAAAGAGGAGACAGCCATTATGGTGACAACACCGAAAACAAAATCAAACACGTTTCTGATTGGCTCCATGAACCGACTACCTTCACAACGAACCAATCAGAATGAAGATAACGATAGGCGTCAACAACAACAAACACAATTTGTCTTTTTTCCATTTTTTCCCCCAAACTCGTCTCTGCAGTTATCTGTACATTTTCTTTGCTGTTGTTCAGAAGTATTGCTTAGTACACAATGGAACGAGGTACGTACACTGACAACAAGAGACTGTATAGCAGACGACACGCGCGTATTGTACAAGAAGAAATTACAACATGAACCATTCATACGTATTATAGTCAATGTTGCTGTCAAACCAGTTCAGTGCTGATTTATTACATCTACATATAGTATCTACAACACTGAATCCATACAAAGCTTTTTTTCTCCCTTGAAATGAAGGACTGGAGCCAAAATAACAGACGTCAAAAGCTTTTCTGTTTACAAAAATAGCTTAAACTTATGGTGAATGAGGCTGATTTCACACTGTGAATGTGTACGTTAGATAGTGTATTATTTCAGTGTGATTGTGTCCTGATTCTAGTACATACACTCAGTGGAGGAAGCTGGTTGCAAAATCTTCAGTGGTGCCTCTAGACTACGGGATAGGTCAAGGTGAAGGTGACATATATTTTAGATTTAAGATGAAAGTGCAGACTGAGACAAACTAGGTTTGATTAATATCTGAAGCAGCTTTTCTTGAAGTTTAAACATTAACTACACAACAGCAAATATGAACCTATGTTCGTGTAAACACACACATGTTTGCACGCGTACGCGGCGTGAAAACACAACACACACATACACGCACGCACACGCACGCACACGCGCACACACACGCACTACAGATGCAAAACACATACACACAAAGTGGAACGCAAACACACTGCAGAAGCCATAAATCAACACATCAATTCTACAAAGACCGCTAACCATTACAAACATCCAAGAAATTGCAAATAAATACCAACATAATTCCGCACACACACACACAAAACAACAGCATAGAACTTATTTTAAAGCACATATGGCATTTTTTTTTCAAAGTTTGAAAATTTACGAAAAAAATTTCAGTTTATTTTTCAAAAACTTTCTTATAAGGTTACAAAAATATTCTCTTTTGCAGTTGAGAAAAATATCCCCCCCCTAAACCTCACCATTCTATGGTAGTATCGTAAAAGATAAACATTTTGTTCTGTATTGCAAAACAGAGAAGTTCCTGTTTTATTACTAAAGAAGAAACATTTCTTTTTGTGTGGAAAATTCCATCAGAACCTCCCACTTGCTACTTAATACAGAAAAATTTATTTCATACATACAGTTTTTAACTTCTTTCTGTGTCATCATGCTTCCACAAAACATGTTATTTTCTTTTGCCTGAGAAAAAGAAGTTTTCATTAATAGCATAACTCATCCTAAACTAAAAATCAAGAACATTTATAATGAAAAGCAAGGCAGCATCAAAGTAAATGTGACATCTTTAAAACACAATGTCTTGCATACAAATCTGACAAAAGTTCCTGTTTTCGCTTGAAAATACACACACACACAAGCACACTTTGAAAAGAAAGGGAATACATGAAATAACATGAAAGCAATGCTTAGGTTAAAAGTTTTTTCTTATCTAACTTTATCTTAGAAGTAAAAGAAAGTCATGTATGTATTTTTCAATCTTTGATTCTACATAAGCCTCTGATGTTTTCTCTAAGTATCAGGAAAAAACGGACATCAACGTAAATGATTCTTCAATTATCTCCAAATGTATGTAGTAGTGTATGTATGGTGAAGATGTCTTTTGATATATTTTTTTTTATTATTCTAAATCAGCTGCAACATATCAAGCGCATACAGCTGTTGCAGATATGTGTGAGGGAGCCTCTTTTGAACGACAAATGCTCCTCCAGGCAAAAAAAACACCACAAGACAAAACAAAAAACAAATCATTACTGGAACAAGGGTTACCCAAACCCATCCACCGAGCATGTGATATCTTTCATCACCCTCCTCCTCCATACCAACCCTCCCCCCACCAAAAAACCCCACCAAATTTCCGGGAAAACCCCAAAAACTTTCCGGGAAACTCCAAACCCTTCCGGGAAAACCCGAACCAAATCGGGAATTCCCTCAAAAAAGATTTTTTTTTTTGGAGGGTGGTTTTTCTTTCTTTCTTCTTCCCCTCCTTCTGTCCAGTAAAACTTCAGGATGGGCCGAGCACCTGCCAGCCGGAATAGACCAGGACAGTGACTTGAAACCAAGTCTGGCCGATCACTTACGGTGCACGCTGATGGTGATGACCGGCCGGTTGCGACTATCCGCGATGGTGACGGACCCTTCTTTGTTGACCACAACGCGCTGGACGTCCTGGCTCTCCCGGACCTCGTACGTCTTACGCTGCACGGGCGCCGGCTTCAGCGGGGCCTCGATGGTGAGCTGCTTGTCCTCGGTGAGGTAGGCCGAGATGGAGGAGGAATCCACGGAGTCGGGGAGGTCGTACTCCTTGTTGAACTCCTTGTGCATGGTGCGGCCGGCAGTGCGCTCCTCGTGCTCGGCGTGCACGATCAGCTTGCGGTCCATGGTCTTGACCACGATCTCCTCGGGGCTGAACTCGCCGATGTCCACCGTCAGCCGCATGCGTCGAGAGCCGTCCGGGTCGGTGACGATGGGGTTCTTGACCGGGGTGCCCATGGTGGAGAGTTGCGGGGGACGGCCGGCGTGGGTGGGGGAGGCCGGGGAGGAGGAGGAGGAGGTGTTCTGCACGGGGAGGAAGGTTTCCCTGGAGAGGAGGGTGGGCTGGTTGAGGGGGCCTTCCACCGTCAGGATGCCGTCCTTGCTCAGCAGGCAGTTGAGCGTGTCCTGGTCCACCCCGCCTGGGATGTCCACCTGTGTGTGTGTTGGAGGACATAAAGTTATGACATGAAGGACATGGTGATTTCTCTCTCCTGAGGTTGGAATACAGCTACATTCATGGTGGGTTAAAAAAAACAACCCTGGTCGCATGCCCCCCCAAAAAAAATCTCACCTTTTGGTGAACCCTTGGAGCTCTAGCTGAGGAACAAACAAAAAAATGGCATAAATGGCATGTTGATTCTAGCCTGAAGTCGGAATGTGGCTACCTGAATGGTGGGTTAAAAAAACACAGTCGTATATTATGTAAAAATCTCACCTTTTGGTAAACCTAGGAGCTCCAGCTGAGGAATTACAACAACAACAACAACAACAACAACCACACACACACACACACACACACACACAACACACACACACACACACACACACACACACACACACACACACACACACACAGCGATCGATGTCCTTAGCATCCCCTTGTCAAAAAATAATTACTGTGACAGGCAAACAGACTATATACATCATCATCAATGTTCAAAAACTGTACAGAATCCAAGTTTCTAAATAGCATTCACATCCAGGTACAACTAACAACTCCAAATTCCTTTTCAAAACCAGACAGGCTAGCTGTCACGGAAAGAGCTGAAGAAGAATTATGTGTCTGCTACGTTTGTGGACAGACGTCGTGTGGTCAATAGATTTACTTCAAAGGTCAACCACTCCGGATATTTTGAGAGGTAGGTTGAACACGTGCTGGGAACAGGATAGCTCAGTGGCCAGAGCATTCGCTCTCCCCCCCCAAGCTAAGGTCAAGTAACCTTGAGCATATTGTTGCCTCTTGGATGGGTGACCGTTCGCGCGCCTTGGCTTCAGCACAGTCCCCTTAGTTCACCCAGCTGTACATGGGTACCTGCCCTCTTTAGGGTCAGGGAAGGTAAAGCAGCGAGGGAGAGGAGATGGGCGCCGCCTTCAATATGCTGGCCCCTGGAGAAGTTGAGGTCTCTGAAGCCTCGCTCCCCTACGACCTTGTAGGTTATGGGACACCCTTACCTTTTTTTCTAAAGCACAAGGTAAATATAGATTTATTGTCAAATGGCGTGTGTTGTGCTTCTGATGTTCTGTATACAGGGAGTGGAATAGCTTAGTGGTTAGAGAACTGAGCTCAAGATCTGACGGCCCGGGTTCGAGCCACCACTAAGACTCCCGTTCGAGGGGATTTTCCCCCTGGAGTTAACATCAGTGCTGACACCACTCCCCCCCAAAAAAACCCTTCGGATGAGACTTTAAACCGAGATCTTGTGTACGAACACACCGCAGAAGGTCTTTAGCATGCACACCTTAAAACCCGTTTCGGAAAAAGTGTCAATGCGTGCCGGAAGGAATGGATGACAAAAAGTTAATAAAACGTATACACACTGGTGTGGTGTTTAGACATCATCACTGAAGTTGGTATGCAGCTACCTTCATAGTGGGTAGGAACGGTCGCATACACAAAATCTCACTATTGGTAGACCTTTGAGCTCCAGCCGAAAAACTACACCCCCCGCCCTCTCCCCTCCCTGAAAAAAAGTCTATGTACACAGAAAGGCACCTTTATCAGAAAAGGCCACACTTAACCGACAAGAAGTTATGCTCGATATTATTCTACGCCAAAGTCGGATGCGCTGGGTCCCGACTTGTCAGGCGCTTAACGGCAGCGGAACACATTTTCGCTCATACGACAAAAAACAATAGTTACACTCTGAGCGTTCGACGTGGAAGAAGAATTTAAGCAATGTATCACCGCTAACTTCGTACAAAACTGCAAAACCTCC
>CM054158.1:49806605-49816605 GCA_028751875.1 Rapana venosa | reverse complement strand
GAAGCATGAATCGTTAGCATACATGACACAAGATGAGAAGATGAGAAATCACTGCTTACAAGAAAAAATGCCAACCCGTGACAATTTTCTAAAAAACAATCATGATTTAAAAAAATCTATTTGATTTAATGTAATAAATCATAACATAACAAAATTCATGATATATATATAACACTACAGCATTATTCTTAAACGTGATACAGGTCGACCTGCCAACCTTACGAACTAACAATATACTCCTACACAAAACAGGACATCACAGTCTCTTATCTTCGATCACACACAAAACCCAACTACAGTTCCATTCCTTGGTCTATCTTTATGACTAGTACCTTGGACCTTGCACGACTAAAACGCTGTACATACAATATATATCACACACGGCTTAACTGTTTGATTTTTGCTTTTAACAATCTGTTGTAACAAGCAGACTAGAGCGCTTAAGTACTTCATCAGATAAGGACGAAATTGACTGACATAGTAAAGACGTGAACGACAGAGAGAGAGAGAGAGAGAGAGAGAGAGAGAGAGAGAGAGAGAGAGAGAGAGAGAGACAGAGAGAGAGAGACAGAGAGAGAGAGACAGAGACAGAATAGAATAAAAGAAAGAAAATAATTATGAGAGAGAGAAAGAGACAGAGATAAGGTGAAATAACGGCCAGATAAAATAAATCAGATAAAAGAAACAGAAGAGAGAGAGAGAGAGAGAGAGAGAGAGAGAGGAGAGAGAGAGAGAGAGAGGAGGAGAGAGAGAGGGAGGGGGGGGGGGGGGGGAGAGTGAGAGGGAGAGAGAGATGGAGAGAGAGAGAGGGAGAGAGAGTGAGTGAGAGAGAGAGTGAGTGAGAGAGAGAGAGAGAGCGAGAGCGAGAGAGAGAGAGAGAGAGAGAGACAGACAGACAGACAGACAGACAGAAACAGACAAAAAACGAGACAACGACAAAAACAAGTTAAGAAAGCAGCCTTAACAACATCACAAGATACATAACAATGACACCACAACAAACCAAAACCATGAGACAATACTACCATGCATCTTCCAGTATAAAAACAAAACAAAAAAACAACAACCCAACCAAACAAACAAAAAAGTGTCGCTTTTGACAACCTCGTTGCATCATAGATTAACCCAGTGTCAAAAAATGAGCATTGCAACTGCGGCTTTACTCTGCCACTTCGGTGACCATTCCTTTAACTTTTGACGACGCTGAAGTTCCATAGGAGCTTTGCCCTGTCTGACGTCAGAATGGCTTTTTGGTGGTTTTTTGGGGAGAGATCTGTACGTCACAGACGAGCCGATGACGTCATTCTTGTGGTGCGGTCGTTCAGAGATACGTCACTTGTGTCGTCACCTCAAACGTCTGCACAGAGAGAGAGGGGAAAAAAGCAAAACAAAAAAGCTTGAAGGATGAATAGGGATTATTATTACTAATAAATAAACAATGAAAATTTATTAGAGAGAGAGAGAGAGTGAGCGAGAGAGATAGGTTTTTTTTAAAAAAGAAAAACATGAAAAAGGAGGTACACATATGATAGAAAAATAAACCTGACTGGAAAAAGCCCCCCCCCCCCTCCCCCCAGACGTAAGAAACAGTAAGACAAAAGACCACATTATGGATTGATGAACAACATAGAAGTGAGAGAAGGAGAGAGAGAGAGAGAGAGAGAGAGAGAGAGAGAGAGAGAGAGAGAGAGAGAGACAGACAGACAGACAGACAGACAGACAGACAGACAGACAGACAGACAGACAGACAGACAGCTAACCACCCAACTGTTCAGGGACAGACAGAGACAGATATTGACAGACAGACAGAGATTGACAGACAGATAGACAGAGATTGACAGGCAGATAGAGACAGATAGACAGAGACATAATATATAGGCAGAGACTGAAAGAGGCAGATGCAGACAAATAGAGACATAATCATAGACAGATAGACAGAGACAGACTGACAGAGACTGATAGAGACAGGTAAACAGAGACTGGAAGAGGCATATAGACAGAGACTAAAAGAAGCATGTAGACAGAGACTGAAAGAGGCATATAGACAGAGACTGAAAGAGGCATATAGACAGAGACTGGAAGAGGCATACAGACAGACTGACAGAGACAGGTAAACAGAGACTGGAAGAGGCATATAGACAGAGACTAAAAGAGGCATATAGACAGAGACTGGAAGAGGCATATAGACAGAGACTGAAAGAGGCATATAGACAGAGACTGAAAGAGGCATACAGACAGAGACTGATAGAGACAGGTAAACAGAGACTGAAAGAGGCATACAGAGACTAAAAGAGGCATACAGACAGACTGACAGAGACAGGTAAACAGAGACTGGAAGAGGCTTATAGACAAGAGACTGGAAGAGTCAGGTAGACAGAGACTGAAAGAGGCATATAGACAGAGACTGGAAGAGGCATGTAGGCAGAGACTGGAAGAGGCATATAGACAGAGACTGGAAGAGGCATATAGACAGAGACTGAAAGAGGCATATAGACAGAGACTGGAAGAGGCATATAGACAGAGACTGAAAGAGGCATATAGACAGAGACTGAAAGAGGCATATAGACAGAGACTGAAGAGGCATATAGACAGAGACTGGAAGAGGCATATAGACAGAGACTGAAATAGGCATAATTACAGACAGAGACTGGGAGAGGCATATAGACAGAGACTGGAAGAGGCATATAGACAGAGACTGGAAGAGGCATATAGACAGAGACTGAAAGAGGCATATAGACAGAGACTGACAGAGATAGGTAAACAGAGACTGAAAGAGGCTTATAGACAGAGACTGAAAGAGGCATATAGACAGAGACTGGAAGAGGCATATAGACAGAGACTGGAAGAGGCATATAGACAGAGACTGACAGAGATAGGTAAACAGAGACTGGAAGAGGCTTATAGACAGAGACTGAAAGAGGCATATAGACAGAGACTGAAAGAGGCATATAGACAGAGACTGGAAGAGGCATATAGACAGAGACTGGAAGAGGCATATAGACAGAGACTGAAAGAAGCATAATTATAGACAGAGACTGGAAGAGGCATATAGACAGAGACTGGAAGAGGCATATAGACAGAGACTGAAAGAGGCTTATAGACAGAGACTGACAGAGGCATATAGACAGAGACATAATAATAGATAGAATAGACAGAGAAAGACTGACAGAGAAAGACTGACAGAGACAGACAGAGACATATAGACAAAGACTGAAAGAGGCATATAGACAGAGACATAATAATAGATAGAATAGACAGAGAAAGACTGACAGAGACAGATAGAGTCAGAGACATAATTATGAGACTGAAAGAGGCATGGACAGAGACATATAGACAGAGAGATAGACAGAGACTGACAGAAACAGATCGACTGACAGACAGAAACAGATGAAGACATAATTATAGACAGGAACAGAAAGAGACAGACATAATCATAGACAGACAGATAAACAAATAGAGACACATAGAGATATAGTTATTTTATTTTGTTAAAAATTCTTTTATATCGAGGATAATGGAATAAGCACTTACGTGCTTTTTTTTACATCCAGTCCCCGAGTGTATGTGGTTTTGTAAATTCTGTCATCTGTTCCTACCGGCACACAATGGCCTACTCTTATGAAAAGCGGAGCAGGATATAACGTGTGCGCAAGATGTTCTGCTTGCGTTCGCACACAGGATCTCAGTTTATAGTCTCATCCGAAAGGCTTTTGGGGGAGAGTGGAGTCTGCACTGATATTAACTCCAGGGGAAAATATCCCCTTGAACGGGAATGGAACCCGGGTCGTCAGATTGAGAGCACAATGTTCTAACCACTAGGCTATCCCGTCCCCCCAATATAGAGACAGGTAGACAGAGACAGACACACAGAGTGGCAGAGACAGACATACATACATACAGGCAGAAACACACACACCACCACCACACCACAACACACACCCACTTTCCCACACACAACATAAAACACAACACACACACAACACACATACACACACACAAACACACACACACACGGACATGCAGAGAGATAGACAGAGACTGACAAAAACAAAGACAAATCTACAGACATACAGAAACACACACACACACACACGCACACATACATCACCCCCCCCCCCCCACCACACACACACACTCAACACCACCCACAAACACCTACCACCCACACACACCACAAACAACCCACCCACCCACACACACACACACACACACCCCCCCACCCCCTTACACACACAACCCCCCACCCCCACACAACACCCCCCACACAACACCCCCCCACACACACAACACCCCTCACCACCCCCCCCCCCAACAACACCCCCCCCCACACACACACACTACACACACAACACCCCCCCCCCCACACACACACACAAACAACCCCCTCCCTCCACACAAAAACCTCCCCCCCCACCCACCACCTCCCACACACACACACACACCCCCCCCCCCCACACCCACCACCACCCCACACAACTCCCCGCCCCACACACAACACACCCCCCACCCCACACACACCCCTCCCCACACAACACCCCCCCTCCACACACACACACCACCCCACACCCCCACCCAACACCCCCCCCCCACCACAACCCCCCCCCCCCACAACACCCCCACAACCCTCACCCACCCCCCAACACACCACTCCACCAAACTCACCACATAATTCTGGCCAGGCCCGGGCCCCGGCAGACTCCTCACCGAAGCCTTGCTCTTGCACTTGGGAGGCACCCGCCCTTCCCACGACGACTCCTTCCCGCCCCCTTTCCCCTCGCTCCCCGTGCCCCCCCCTCCTTCCTCTCCCTCCTCACCCTCCTCCTCCTCCTCCTCACCCCCACCACCACCACCCCCACCACCTTCTTCCTCCATCACGGGCTCACACGCCGGCGGGCCACTCCCTGAAGCCAGCCCCGCCAAAGTCTCTGGAGGCGAGGCGAGCAGCCCGCTTCGCTTTTTCGAGCCGATGGTGCTGGGTGTTCGGCCTCCTTTCGGGGGTGTGCTGAAGGCGTCGTTGATGTAGAAGATGCTTCCGTTATCCCCCGCGCTGCTGGCGGAGGCCCCGCCGTTGGCGGTTTCCAGGCTGTGCTCGATGCTGGCGGCTCGGCGGGGGACGGTGTAGCTGCGGGTGACCTGTCCGCGAGCGCGCTTGTGGGTGCGGAAGGCGTTGCGCGCGGCTTTCTTGCTCTTCTGCGCCATCTGCTTCTCCAGCTCGATGGCGGCGTCGATGGCTTCCTCTTCCGCTTTCTTGGCTTCCGGTTCGCTGTCGTGCTCCACCGGGTCCCGTAGAGCGTCCTGGTGAATGAGAATAGTGATGGTGGTGGTAAAGTGAGGATAATAATGAGAAGTGATGATAATTGATTGATTGATTGATTATGATGACGACGACGACGATGATGACGATGATGATAATGTGATGATGACAATAATGAGAATAGTGATGATGATTATGATAATGTGATGATGATAATAATGAGAATAGCGATGATGATGATGATGGCGATGAAAATGATGATGATGTGATGATGATGATGATGATAACGGGAATGACGACGATTACAATAATGTGATGATGTTAATAATGAGAATTATGATGATGATAATGTGATGATGATAATAATGAGAATGAGGATGATGCTGATAATGTGGTGATGATAATAATGAGAATGATGATGGTGATGATGATAATGTGATGATGATAATAATGATGACGATGATGATGAGGATGATGATGATGATGAATGATGATGGTGATGATGATGGTGGGTAATGATGATGGTGATGATGATAATGGTGGTGGTGGTGATGATGGTGATGGTGGTGGGTGGTGGTGGTGGTGATGGTGGTGGTGGTGGTGGTGATGGTGGTGGTGATGGTGGTGGTGGTGATGGTGGTGGTGGTGATGATGGTGGTGGTGGTGGTGGTGGTGGTGATGGTGGTGGTGGTGTTGGTGTTGGGTGTGGTGGTGGTGGGTGGTGTGGTGATGGGTGGGTGGTGGTGGTGGTGATGTGGTGGTGGTGTGGTGTGTGATGGTGGTGGTGGTGGTGATGGTGGTGGTGGATGGTGGTGGTGGTGATGGTGTGGTGGTGTGGTGATGGTGGTGGTGGTGGTGGTGGTGGTGGTGGTGTGGTGGTGGTGGTTTGGTGTGGTGGTGGTGTGGTTGTGATGGTGGTGGTGGTGGTGGTAGGTGGTGATGGGGTGTGGTGGTGGTGTGGTGGTGGTGGTGTGGTGGTGATGGTGGTGGTGGTGGTGTGGTGATGGTGGTGGTGGTGATTGGTGGTGGTGGTGGTGGTGATGGTGGTTGGTGGTGGTGATGTGGTGGGTGGTGGTGGTGGTGGTGGTGTGGTTGGTGGGTGGTGGTGATGGTGGTGGTGGTGGTGTTGTGGTGTATGGTGGTGGGTGGTGGTGTGGTGGGGGTGGTGGTGGTGTGGTGGTGGTGTGGTGTGGTGGTGGTTGGTGGTGGTGGATGGTGGGTGGTGGGTGGATGGTGGTGGTGTGGTGGTGGGTGGTGGTGGTTGGTGGTGGTGATGATGGTGGTGGTTGGTGGTGGTGGTTGGTGGTTGTGGTGTGGTGGTGGTGGTTGGTGGTGGTGGTGGTGGTGTTGTGTGTGTATGGTGGTGGTGGTTGGTGGTGGTTTTGTGGTGGTGTGGTGGTGATGGTGGGTGGTGGTGTGTGGTGGTGGTGGTGTGGTGGTGGTGGTGTGGGGTGGTGTGTGATGGTGGGGTTGGTGTTGGTGGTGGTGTGGTGTGTGTGATGGTGTGGTGGTGATGGTGGTGGGTGATGGTGTGGTGGTTGGTGTGGTGGTTGGTGTTGTTGATGGTGGTGGGTATGGGTGGTGATGTGGTGGTGGTGATGGTGGTGGTGGTGGTTTGGTGGTGTGTGGTGTTGGTGTGTGATGGTTGTGGTGGGTTGGTGTGGTGTGGTGGTGGTTGGTGAGTGGTGGTGTGTGTGTGGTGTGGTGTGTGGTGGATGGTGATGTGGGGTGTGTGGTGTGGTGGTGTGTGGTGGTGTGTGTTGGTGGTGGTGGTGTTGGTTGGTGGTGATGGTTGGTGGTGATGTGGTGGTGGTGGTGGTGGTGTAGGTTGTTGGTGGTGTGTGGTGAGGTGGTGGTGGTGGTGGTGTGTGTGGTGATGGTGGTGGTGGTGGTGATGGTGGTGGTGGTGGTGATGTGGTGATGGTGGTGGTGTGATGGTGGTGGTGGTGAGTGGTGGTGGTGGTGGTGGTGGTGGTGGTGGTGGTGTGGTGGTGGTGATGATGATGGTGGTGGTGATGTGTGGATGATGTGGATGATGATGGTGGTGGTGATGGTGTGATGGTGGTGGTGATGTATAAGAGTGATGTGTGTGATGTGGTTGTGGTGATGTGTGGATGATAATAGATGATGGTGGGTGATGATGATGGGATGATGTGGTGGTTGGTGTGGTGATGTATGGATGATGGTGGTGGTAGTGATGATGTGTGTGATGGTGGTGGATGGTGGTGGATATGGAAAGATGGTATTGATGTAATATGAGATGGTGGATGATAATGATGATGATGATGATAGTGATGTGATGTGAATAGTGAGATGTGATGATGATGATGAGAATATGATGATGGAAATGATGATGTGATAGATGATGATGATGGATGGGGTGGTGGAATGATGATGTGTGATGTAATAATGAGATATGGTGTGTGGATGGATAATGATGGTGATGATGTATGTGATGATGATGATGGATGATGATGATGATGTATGAGATAATGATGTGATGATGTGATGGATGATGATGGTGGTGGTGGTAATGATGATGGTGGATGAATAATGATGGTGATGTGGTGGTGGTGGTTGTGGTGTGATGGTGATGTGGTGATGTGTGATGGTGGTGGTGATGTGGATGGTGATGTGTGGTGTGGTGGTGTGGTGGTGGATGGTGTGGTGGTGTGGTGGTGATGGTGGTGGTGGTGATGGTGGTGTGTGGTGGTGGTTGGATGGTGGTGGTTGGTGGTGGTGGTGATGGATGGTGGTGGTATGATGGTGTGATGGTGTGATGGTGGTGGTGATGAGTGTGAGTGGATGTGATGATGAGATGTGATGTGATGTGATGTGATGGTGGTGGTGGTGGTGTGGATGGATGGTGATGGATGGTAGTGAGATGATGGTGGATGAGTGATGGTGTTGTGGTGGTGGTGGTATGGAGGTGATGGTGTGGGTGTGGAATGATGGATGGTGATGATGGTGATGGTGATGATGGTGGTGGTTGGTGTGATGGATGATGGGATGATGATGATGATGAGAATGATGATGGTGATGATGATGTGATGGTGATGATGCGATGGTGGCGGTGGTGATGATGGTGATGTGATGATAATAATGAGAATGATGATGATGATGTGATGAAGATAATAATGAGGATGATGATGATAATGAGAATGATGATGGTGATGGCGGCGGCGGCAATGATGATGGTGATGATGATAATAATGATGATGATGGTGGTGGTGGTGGTAATGATGATGGTGATGATGATAATAATGATGATGGTGATGATGATGATAATGATGATGGTGATGATGATAATGTGATGATTGATGATGATGAATAGTGATGATGGTGATGATAATGAGAATAATGATGATGATAATGTGATGATGATGGTGATGATGATAATAATGATGATGGTGGTGGTGGTAATGATGATGGTGATGATGATAATAATAATGATGATGATGGTGGTGGTGGTGATGGTGATGATGATGATGGTGGTGGTGGTGGTGATGATGGTGGTGGTGGTGGTGATGGTGGTGGTGTGGTGGTGTGATGGTGGTGATGGTGGTTGTGGTGATGGTGGTGGTGGTGATGGTGGTGGTGATGGTGGTGATGGTGTTGGTGGTGGGTGGTGGTGGTGGTTGGTGGTGGTGGTGGTGGTGGTTGGTGGTGGTGGTGGTGATGGTGTGATGGTGGTGTGGTGGTGATGGTGGTGGTGATGGTGGTGGTGGTGGTGGTTGGTGGTGGTTGGTGTGGTGGTGGTGGTGGTGATGGTGGTGGTGGTGGTGATGGTGGTGGTGATGGTGGTGGTGGCGGTGGTGGTGGTGATGATGATGAGAATGATGATGGTGATGATAATGAGAATGATGATGGTGATGATGATGATAATGAGAATGATGATGGTGATGATGATGAGAATGATGATGCGGTGATGATGATGATGATGTTGATGGTGGTGATGAGAATGTGATGATGAGAATGATGATGATGGTGGTGATAATGAGAATGATGATGATGGTAATGAGAATGATGATGATGATAATGAGAATGCAATGATGGTGATGATGAAAACGATGATGATGATAATGAGAATGGTGATGACGGTGATAATGATGGCGGTGATGATGATGACGACGATGATGATAAGGATGATGGTGATGATGAGAATGATAATTTGATAATGACGATGATGGTGATGATGATGATGACGTGATGGGAATAACGATAATGGTGATGCCGATGATGATGTGATGACGATAATAATGGGGGTGAGGCTGATGATAATGTGATGATGATAATAATGAGGATGACGATAATAATGTGATGGTGATGATAATGAGAATGGTGATGATGATGATGATGATGGTGATGGTGATGATGATAATGATGAGAATAATGAGGTAATGATGATGATAATGAGAATGATGACGACGATAATAATGATGGTGATGATGATAATAATGAGAATAATGATGAGAATAATGAGGATAATGATGATGATGATGAGAATGATGATGGCGATGATAATGTGATGATGATGAGAATGATGATGACGATAATGTGATGATGATAATAATGATGGTGATGATGATGAGAACAATGACGACGACGACGACGATGATGAGAATAGTGATAATAATAATAATGATAATGATGATGACGATGATGATGATGAGAATAATGGTGATGATGATAATAATAATGATGATGACGATAATGTGATGATAATGAGAATAATGATGATGATGG
>CM054158.1:49794105-49804105 GCA_028751875.1 Rapana venosa | reverse complement strand
GAGGAAGAAGAGGAGAAGGAAGAGGAGGAGGAAGAAGAGGAGGAAGAGAAGACAGATGAAGAGGAGGAGAAGGAAGAAGAGGAGGAGGAAGAGAAAGAAGAGCAGGAGGAAGAGGAATAAGGGGAGGAAGAGAAGTAGCAGCAGCAAGAGAAGGAGGAAGAGGAATAAGGAGAAGAAGGAAGAGGAAGAAGAGGAGGAGGGGGAAGAGGAGCAGGAAGGAGGAGGAAGAGGAAGAAGAAGAGAAGGAGGAAGAGGAATAAGGGGAGGAAGAGAAGTAGCAGCAGCAAGAGAAGGAGGAAGAGGAGGAGGAGAATGAAGAAGAGAAGGAGGAAGAGGAAGAAGAGGAGGAGAATGAAGAAGAGAAGGAGAATGAAGACGAGAAGGAGAGGAAGAGGAGGAGGAGGGTGATGGTGGGAAAAAACCACACAACCCCAGATTCACTGTCCAATTCAAATGTCAATTACCCTCCTTCCCTTTTACTTCTTCGTTTCTCCAAAGCCCATCTGCTCTGCTCCCTCCATTCTGAGTGACCCAGGAGAGATTTGTCTGGCATCAAATCCTCGTTTCCAGAGGATTGGCTTGATAGAGGGGAGGGGGGGTCTGGGGCTTTGCCAGGTTCAAACTTAACTTGGCCTCGATACAGCCGAGTGGTTAAGTACCGTTCGACTTCAAGCCCATGGTTCTATGAAGTCGTGGGTTCCAAATCTCAGCGGTGGCGATGTCTGGTGAATGTAGGGTGGGATATTTTTACGATCTCCCGGGTGAATTTGTAAGTGCAGACCTGCCGGTGCATAAATTCCTTTTGGGTGTATTTACACAGGCAGAAGATCAAATATACACGTTAAAGATCCCCCGTAATTCATGTCAGTGTTATGTGGGTTATGGAAACACGAACATACCAAGCATACATCTCTGAAGTCGGAATGCAGCTACCGTCATGCGGCTACCTACTTTGATACAATGCAATACAACACACGTAAAGACCAAAAAAATTTGGCATATATTATTTCACAGGGAGGCTTTGTGCAAGGCAAGGCAAAACAAGACAAGAATATAAGACACCACTACAAGGCAATCAAAACATCAAGAAAGAAAGAAAGAAAGAAAGAAAGAAAGAACATGTATAAAGAAAAGAAGAGAAGAGATGAGAATAGAACAAAAAAGAACAGAAAGAAAGAAAGAAAGAAAAACTGACAGAAAGAAAGAAAAACAGATAGAAAGAAAGACAGAAAGAAAGCAGGAAAAAAAAGGAAGACAGAAAGAAAGACAAGAAAGAATGAAAGAAAGAAAAGAGAAAAAAAGGAAGAAAAAAAGACAAACAAGAAAGGAAGACAGACAGACAGAAAAAAAAGACATAAAAGAAGAAAGAAAGAGAGAGAAAAGAAGAGAGAAAAAAGAAAAACAAACAAAAACAAAAAACCGAAACCAACCAACCAAAACCAAAACAACAACAAAAAACCCCCAAAACAAAAAAAATCCTGCTTTTACCGCGAAAAGTCTGCCATAGATCTCGTCCTCCAATGACGCGTCTTTGCCCAGGGCTGACACCAGCATGATGGTGGTACATGACGTCACCGCGTTCAGTGTCGTGCTGCGGCGACCTAGCCCGTCTGAAAAGTAGAGACAGACTTGGAATGATCGGGGACGGGATAGCCTAGTGGTTAGAACATTGCGCTCGCAATCTGACAACCCGGGTTCGATTCCCGTTCAAGGGGATATATATTTTCCCCTGGAGTTAACATCAGTGCAGACTCCACTCTCCCCAAAAGTCCTTCGGATGAGACTCTAAACCGAGGTCCCCGTGTGTGCGAACGCACGCAGAACATCTTGCGCACACGTTAAATCCTGTTCCGCTGTTCGTAAAGCATAGACAGACTTGGAATTATCATGTCTGTCTGTCTGTCTGTTTGTCTGCCTGTTTCTGTGTCTGTCTACTATCGTGGATGGAAAGAGAGAGAAGAGAGAGAGGAGAGAGAGAGAGAGAGAGAGAGAGAGAGAGAAGAGAGAGAGAGAGACAGAGACAGACACATACACACACACAGAAAGAGAGCGAGAGAGAGAGAGAGAGAGAGAGAGAGAGAGAGACAGAAGAAGACAGAGAGAGAGAGAGACAGAAGAAGAGAAGAGAGAGAGAAGAGAGAGAGAGAGAGAGAGAGAGAGAGAGAGAGAGAGAAGAGGAAAGTGAAAGAAAGAGAGAGAGAGAGAGAGAGAGAGAGAGAGAGAGAGAGAGAGAGAGAGAGAGAGAGAGAAGAGAGAGAGATGACAGACAAAAGTCAGACAGACAGACAGACAGACCGATATTCTTCAGCAATATGACGGTGGGAAATAAGTATATAGATAATCTTCTGAAATAAACAAAAAAATGGAAGAACAGACTGTCAGACGCGCGCGCGCACGCGCGCACACGCACGCACACACACACACACACACACACACACACACACACACACACACACACACACACACACACACAGAAAATCATCCATCCAAAATGTTGATCACTCACACAAGCAGGCAGTGATATCAGCCTCGGGTACTTCGGAATTCCGACAAAGGGCTACCAGTAACTGTACGTCTTTCTGAAAAACAAAATGAAAGGAATGAATGAATGAGTGAGTGAACGAATGAATGAATGAATGAATATCGTATGTCTTTCTGAAAAACAAAATGAAAGGAATGAATGAATGAATGAATGAATGAATGAATATCGTACGTCTTTCTGAAAAAAATGACATAAACTGAAGGAATGAATGAATATATGAATGAATGAACGAATATCGTACGTCTTTCTGAAAAACAAAATGAAAGAATGAATGAACGAATGAACGAATGAACGGATGAATGAAGGAATGAACATCGTACGTCTTTCTGAAAAACAAAATGAAAGGAATGAATGAATAAGTGAGTGAACGAATATGAATGAATGAATGAATATCGTACGTCTTTCTGAAAAGCAAAATGAAACGAATAAATGAATGAGCGAATGAATGAACAAATGAATGAATGAATGAATATCGTACGTCTTTCTGAACAATAAAATGAAAGGAATGAATGAATGAATGAGTGAGTGAATGAATGAATGAATGAATGAGTGAACGAATGAATGAATGAATGAATATCGTACGTCTTTCTGAAAAATAAAATGAAAGGAATAAATGAATGAATGAGTGAATGAATGAACGAACGAATGAATGAATGAATGAATATCGTACGTCTGTCTGAATAACAAAATGAAAGGAATGAATGAATGAATGAATGAATGAGTGAACGAACGAATGAATGAATGAATATCGTACGTCTTTCTGGAAAAAAAAGACATAAACTGAATGAATGAATGAATATATGAATGAATGAATGAATATTGTACGGGTTTTTTTCTGGAAAAAAAGAAAATGCCCCCCCCCCCCCCCCCAAAATGAATGATTGAATGAATGAATATCGTACGTCTTTCTGAAAAATAAAATGAAAAAAAAGACAAATTGAATAAATGATTGCACGAATGGATAAATGAATGAATATTGTACGGGTTTTTTTTTCTGAAAAAAAAAGAATAAAATGACCAACAAATGATTGATTGAAAGAGTGACTATCGTACGTCTTTCCTAAAACTTTTTTTAAAACAAAAGACACAAACTGAATGAATGAATGCACAAATGGATAAATGAATGAATATTGTACGGGTTTTTTTCTGGGAAAAAAAAAATAAAATGACCCCAAAAAATGAATGAGTGAATGAATGAATATTGTACGTCTTTCTGAAAAATAAAATGAACAAAAATGACATAAAATGAATAAATGAATGAATGAATGACGGAGGCTATAGCCGAGTGGTTAAAACCGTTCGACTTCAATCCCATGGGTCCATGAAGTCGTGGGTTCGAATCTCGGCAGCGTCTGGGGAATCAAGGTTAGGGATTTTTTACGATCTCCCAGGTCAACTTCAAGTGCAGACCCGCCAGTGCTTTAACTCCCTTTGTGTCTATATACACATGCAGAAGATCAAAATATGCACGTTAAAGATCCCGTCATTCATGTCAGCGTTCGGGTGGGTTACGGAAACACGAACATACCCAAGCATACATCCCCGAAGTCGGAATGCGGCTACCTTCATGGTGGGCAAAAACGGTCGCATAATCTCCCGATTGGTGAACCTCGGAGTTCTTACTGTGAATTGAACAAAACTCCATCCATCCATCCATCCATCCATTCACCCATCCATCCATCCATCATCCATCCATCCATTGGGATTGACAACAAAGCTCACACGTTCGCACGCACGAACGCACACACACATTCCCCTCCCCCCACACCCCCTCCCCCCTCCCAACACAAACACATTCTCCTCTAACACCCCCCCCCCCCCCCCCACACAACACACACACACACAATCCCCCCCTACATATCCCCATCATCCTCCTCATCCACACATGACTCACCACTCCACAGTCCCGCATCACTCCCTCACACACAATCACATCGTCCCCGCCACATCCCCCCTCCTCCCTCACACCAACCTTCTCCCCGCCACATCCCCCCATCCTCCCTCACACACACACCCCTCCGCCACATCCCCCCCCTCCCTCCACCCACACCACCTCCCCTCCACATCCCCCCCTCCTCCCTCCATCACACACCCCCCGCCACATCCCCCCTCCTCCCTCACACACACACCCCCCCCCCTCACATCCCTCCCCCCTCCCTCACACACACACCCCCCGCCACATCCCCCCCTCCCTCACACACACAACCCCCCGCCACATCCCCCTCCCCTCACCACACACACTCCCCGCCACATCCCCCCTCCACAACGTCCCGCCACATCCCCCCTCACACACACACATCCCCCCCCCCCCTACACACAACACATCCCTCCCCCCCCCCCCCCCCACACACACACATTCCCTCCACCACATCCGCATACAAAACCGCATAACACGGGGACTGGATGTAAAAAACACATGAGTGCTTATTCCATTATCCTCGATATAAAAGAATATAAAAAACAACCAACCAAAAAACAACATCCCCCCCTCACACACACGTCCACCTCCGTCCACCTCCCCCCCTCGCCCCCCCTCCCCCCCCCCCCCCCCCCCCCCACACACAACACAGACAGATGTGACATACCCTGATTTCAGACAGCAGGGTCTGTAGTTTGGCGTTTTTGAAGTCGGCTCTTTTTTTGGCGCGTTTGATGGTCATGATGGCGATGTGGTGTTTGTGTTTGATCGTCATCAGGAAGCCTGAATAACATGCACATGCGCGCGCACACATACGCGCGTGCACGCACGCACGCACGACACACACACACACACACACGCGCGGCAAGCACGTGCATACACAGCAACACGCACGCACACAACACGCCAACCTACATACGCGCGCATACACACGCACACTACACCACACGCACGCATACACGCACGTACACAAGCACGGACACAAGCACGCATACACACACACACATGTACAGGCATATAGTATATGTAACTAATTACGCTTGCGCGTGTTCGCATGCACATGTATGTACTCGCATGCACTCATGCATTATGCACCTACGAACACACACTTGCGTGCATCCGTACGCACATGCACACACACATACACATACACCCCACCACCACCACCTTCACTACCACCATCGCCATCACCACCCCACTCCACCACCACTACCACCACCACACACCACATAGCCCCTCACTCTCCATTCCAAAAGCCAGACTTGAAACAGAATCCTTGCCTATGTCACACCACACCCACAATCACACCACCGCCACCACCACCACCACCACCCCACCACTTCCCCCTGCCCCCAACTTTCATACGCCACAACCATTTCTACCACCACCACAATCACCCACAACCAGCACCTACAACAACCGACGACGACCACCACCACCACCACAACAACAACACAACCACCACTACCCACAATTACCACTACCCACCAACACCCCACCCTCAGCCACCAAATCCCCAACCACCACCACATACCACATCATTACCATCCACATTACCATCACCACCCCAAATCACCATCATCCACCATCACTACCAATATGATCACCCACCCATCCCCTAAACCTCACCACCCTCACCACCACAACCCCCCTCCCCCCCCACATGTTTATGGAACCTCTCTCTCCCTATCTCATAAAAAAAAGGTAAAGGTGTCCCATAACCTATGCGGTTGTTGGGGAGCGAGGTGTCAGAGACCTCAACTTCTCCAGGGGCCAGCATATTGAGGGCGGCGGCGTCCATCTCCTCTCCCTCGCTGCTTTACCTTCCCTGACCCTAAAGAGGCAGGTACCCATTTACAGCTGGGTGAACTGGGGGACTGTACTGAAAGCCAAGGAGCACGAACGGTCACCTATCCAAGAGGTAACCAGGATAAACCTTAGCTTTCTTCGTTGAACGCTCAGACAGCAACTATCGTTGTCTGTCATATGAGCAAAAAATGCCTTGCACTGCCGTTAAGCGCCTGACAAGTCAGGCCCAGCGCATCCGACTTCGGCGTGAGAGAGAATGGTTATCTTAAGTATTTCAGGGGTGAATGGGGTGGGGGAGGGGGGGGGAGGCAGGAGAATGGACCAAGAAGGCAGAAAATTGACAAGAAGGAGGTGACAGGAAGAAAATGCACAAGGCAGAAACAAAGAGAGGGATATATAGGAAAGAAGGGAATTCCTAGCACAGAATTTCCAGAAGGTGAGGATGCTATTTATACTGACAGCCACACCCCCCCCCCCCCCCCTCCAACTCCATCCCTTTGGGGGAAAACTTTTTTTTTAAACTGCATTTTTCCCCCGAGGATAATGGGATAAGCATTCATGAGCTTTCTTTACATCCAGTCCCCGTATGTATGCAGTTTTGTCCAGTCCCAGTGTGTAAGCAGTTTTGTAAATTCTATCATCCATTCCCACCGGGGCACACACAAAAAAGGCCTACCCTTCCGAAAAGCGGAACGGCTTTTAACCTCGTACGCAAGTAACGTTCTGCGTGCGTTCGCATACAAGACCTCGCTTTATAAATCTCACCCGAAAAACTTTTAAAGGGAAAAGTGGAGTCGGTACTGATATTAACTCCAGAAAGGAGGGGGAAAAAAACGACCCAACCAAAAAAAAAACCCCACAACCACCTCTCTGAACGAGATTCGAACCCGGGTCAGCAGATCACGAAGACGTCACTCTAACCACCAGGCTATCCCGACCCCTCTTAACTGAGCTAAGTCCTTCGAATGAGACTATAAACCGAGGCCCCGTGTGCGAACGCACGCAGAGCATCTTGCGCACACGTTCAATCCTGTTCCGCTTTTCGAAAGAGTAGGCCATTGTGTGCCGGTGGGAACAGATGACAAAATTGACAAAACCGCATACACACGGGGACTTGATGCAAAAAAAAACCCACATGAGTGTTTATTCCATTATCCTCGATTAAAAACAAAAAAAGCGCTTTGATGTGTTGCTTTACAAGATTCAGCGCTATATAAATTCCATACATTATTATTTATTTATTTATTTATACCACTTTAAGTCACGAGATTTCTCTGCGTGAAATTCGGGCTGCTCTCCCCGGGGAGAGCACGTCGCCACAAGAGCAGCGCCACCCTTTTCTTTTCTTTTTTTCTGTCTGCAACTGTATTTGTTTCCCTATCAGAGTGGCTTTTTTCTAAGAATTTTGCCAGGGACAACTCTCTTGTTGCCGTGGGTTCTTTTACGTGCGCTGAATAATCATGTATAACACACGGGACCTCGGTTTTATCGTCTCATCCGAAAGACGAGCGCCCAGACCACCACTCATGGAAGGGGGAACAGTTTCGGGCCCAAACGGGGTACGAACCACCGCACACTTCTGACCCGGACTTTTCGCTTTCTAGACAGGCGCGTTACCTCTAGACCACCGATCCATTATTATTATAAGGCAGAGTGAGGTAAGCGCTCTGACCACCACTGCAGCTGTCCCCTAATCCCCTAATCCCCGTTACTCACTGTTCACAATGCGGACCACTCTCCAGGGCAGCAGCAGCACCAGGATGGTGGCAGCATCCTTGCCGGTCTCGTACCAACGGCTGTCCAGAAAGACGAAATCCAGCGCGAAGGAAGAGATGACGATGAAGGCGTCAAACACCTGGCAGGAGAGATGCAGACAAGTGACAGTGACAGTGACAGATTCAGATTCAGAATATGTTATTGCCATTGAACTAGGGATATAATATAGTGACAGTGACAGGGACAGTGACGAAACGGTTTAGTTGACGTGTCGAGCTGTTTAGCTTATTCGTAATTATGAGGTATTTAAAGAAAACGAGGACGAAAACATAAAAAATTATATATATATATCGAGGATAATGGAATAGGCACTAACGTTCTTTTTTTTGTTACATCCAGTCCCCGTGTGTATGCGTTTTTGTGTAAATTTTATCATCTGTTCCCACCGGCACACAATGGCCTACACTTCCGAAAAGCGGAACAGGATTTAACATGTGCGCAAGATGCTCTACGTGCGTTCGTACACGGGGCCTTGGTTTATAGTCTCATTCGAAGGACTTTTGGGGAGAGTGGAGTCTGCACTGATGTTAGACTCCAGGGGAAACAAATCCCTTTGAACGGGATTCGAACACGGGTTGTCAGATTCCGAGCGCAATGTTCTAACCACTAGGCTAATCCCGTCCGTCCCCGCCCCCCGAAAATCCAATATAACAGCAAACAAACTGAACAATCGAGTTTCACATCAAGAGTCCTCGCGAATGGGAACCACTTGGCGGTAATGAAAAATGTGATGACATCAGTGGCAACAAGGCAGTATGAACGCCACTGTCATGGAGTCTAACATCAGTGCAGACTCCACTTTCCCCAAAAGTCCTTCGGATGAGACTATAAACCGAGGCCCCGTGTGCGAACGCACGCAGAACATCTAGCGCACACGTTAAAATCCTGTTCCCATTTTCGTAAGAGTAGGCCATTGTGTGCCGGTGGGAACAGATGACAATTTACAAAACCGCATACACACGAGGACTGGATGTAAAAAAAAAAGCACATAAGTGCTTATTCCATTATGCTCGAAAATCTAAAATCACTAAATGTGAATAGACGTTAAACTGAAGAACACACACATTATGCTCGATATAAAAGAATAAAAACAATTTTTTTTTTTAAATTAAAAAAAAATTATTTTCTGCATTGAGACTTTTCAATTAAACTGGCCCATGTAGTTGTCTAGAATTCGCAGTCGTTCCAGTAGAGAGACTCTTTGAATGAATGAATCTTTATTTTTTTTCCAAGGGTAATAGAAAAGGTATTCACATACTTTTTTTCCCTCCGGCCCTTGAGAGAGAGAGAAGAGAAGAGAGAGAGAGAAAAGAGAGGAAGAGAGAAAAGAGGGGAAGAGAAGGGGAGAGAGAGAGAGAGTGCCACGCAGAGGGCGGCGTTTTAAAAATCAATCAGACAAACCCAAAAAAAATCAAACCAAACCAAATACAAAATAACCACCCCACACCAAACGACCAAAACCGAACCCTCAATACTAACAGTTCGATTCCAGCACTCTCGCGCACGCACGAATGCACACAAGAGTACACACACACACACGCGCGCGCGCGCGCCGCGTACGCACACACACGATCGGAGCCATTGCTGCCAAGAAAAAGAAGGAAATAAAATTACAAAAGCATTCTAATGCATTATGCACAAACTGTACCACAGTTTTTTTACTGATCAAAGTTATTAGACCAAAAAAACCCAACTCAACCCCAAACAAAACAACAACAACAACCAACAACAACCCTGAATGAGATGTTTGATATTTTCTTATTTATTCAATAAAAATTAAGTAAAAGTTAACACGCAAAGCATTTGACGATCACAAATTTTACAGTAAATAAGAAAATAAACAAACACATAGATGAATGAATGAATGAATGAATAAGCACACGAATAAAACAATCGAATAATACTGATTAACATTCTTTAACTGCAATACACTTACCTCAAATTTCTTCTTCAAG
>CM054158.1:49786605-49791605 GCA_028751875.1 Rapana venosa | reverse complement strand
CTATTTACTTAAATCTGCATTTATCCCCCCAGTCGGAATGTGGCTACCTTAATGGTGGATTTAAAAAAAAAAAGGACGCATACGCAAAATCTCATCATTGGTGAACCTCGGAGCTCTAGCTGAGGAGCGATGAAAATTTAAAAAAAAATACCTGCATTTAATTCATCTTTGAAAAACAAAATAAAACAAAAGAAAGAAAGAAAAAAACAAAAGAAATGGCAAAGCATAGTACTCTCATTGTTTTTTGCAAAGCAATATATATTGAACGTTTCAACCACAGAAAATTAAAAACAGATACATAGGCAAATAACTAAATAAGTAAGATAATAGAGAGGACAACGAATAAAGAGGGCACCAACAATGAGCTCATGAGAGGGACCGAGAACAGGGAAGAATGGAGAGCCATGATCGTCGATGTCTGCAGGACCAGACCGGACACTTGAAGAAGAAGAATAGAGAGGAAATCATGACAAAATGATGTGGCTTTTTGTTGTTGTTGTTAGGTTGTTGTTGTTTTTTTGGGGGTGGGGGGTTAGGTGCTGTTGCCCTCGGATGGACACCTGAAGGGAGAAGGAAAAGGGGACGCCCAAAAACAACATGGCGACGAATGGTAGAAGAAGAGCGGAACGGCGCAGGCTGGAGCACGTGGAACGCCGCACGACGCACAGCTGCAGACCGGAACCAGTGGAGGAATGATGTTCAAGCCTTGTGTGCCCTCTGGCACAGAGAGAATTAAGGTTAAGGTAAGGAAAGGGGGTTAGGGGGGTGTTCTGCATGTGTTCGTACACAGGACCTCGGGTTATAGTCCCAACCGTATGACTTTCGGAGCAGTGGAGTCGGTACTGATGTTACCTCCAGGGGGAAAATTCCCTCAAACGGGTGCCCATCGTAGGTTTGAACCCGGGCCGTCAGATCACGAGCTCAACAGTCTAACAACTAGGCTACTGCCACCCCAACCGAACGAATGTGATGTTTGATATAGGAACTAATTGAATAAAGATATGAAGGAAGGAATGGCAATCCATCAACGTGAGAAGTCGTCCGATAATTAATGATAATGAACGCTGTAAAATCCTTCTCTTCGAGCCATTTCTATGGCTAAATAGATTTATTGTGAATGATAAACAGCACTAGCGTGAGATGTTGTCTAATAATGTGTGTATGTTTCAAAAGCAGTAAAGTTTTTTTCATAAATGAGATATTCATTATTGCTAAACGATCTTTATATTGATGAGGCATTTATTTTTCTTATTCGTTTCTCGGCTAAAGCTCCGAGGCTCCCAATACTAACTGTTTTTATCCAGGTAGCCGCAATCGACTTCAGAGAGAAATGTCAGATAACGTCTGAAAAGGAAGAAAAATGATCAGATTTGCTTGAAAAAAAGGCAGGAGAATGGACTGGGAAAGCAGAAAATATGAGAGAGAGAGAGAGAGAGAGAGAGAGAGAGGAGAGAGAGAGAGAGAGAGAGAGAGAGACGGGCAGAGACAGAGACAAAAACAGAGACAAGGAAAATGCAGAGAGTGATAGAAAATAGGTCAACTTCTAGCACAGAATCTTCATCAAGAGGGGTGCTATTTCCATACTGAAAGAATCCCCGGCAACCCCATTGGAGAATACAGATCACATATACTTGTTCCAAATCTCAGCATTTATGTCCCCATTTAATCAGTAGAGAATGCAGGGAAAGTAGTCTATCTGCACTTGCCTGTTTATAAGAACATTGAGTTAAGCAGGCGGCAGACAGACTAGCCCTCCTGAAAAGTAAGGTCGGGACGGTCAGGGTGCACGAAACAGTTCCCAAACAGATCGTCTGTCACGTACGTCTCAAGCGGCAATTTCAACCCAACCATCTGAGATAGATCGTGTTCTAATTTGGATCAGGTGGAGACGGCCATCTCGCAGCCTCCAGCCAATCAGCGCTCAGTTTTAAGTTACAGGTCACTTTGAGCGTGTGTGCCTTGTGAATAGGATTGAAGCCTCCGGGCATTCAACGACCTTTTTACTTTGTACACCATTCACAAGTTTCGTGTAGCAGCTCGTCCTTTTCACACTGACAGGTTGGAACGAACACATAGTGAATTTTCTGCCTGAACTGCAAGATTGAAAAGGAGAGTGTGTCATCTGCTTTCTGCAGATGGTTAGATAAAATGATTGTCCCGAACCAAAACCTGAGTCAGTTATTCATTTCATTTCATACCACTTTCAATCACGACAGAATTTTCTGGGTGAAGTTCAGGCTGCTCTTCCCAGAGGAGAGCGCTTCGCTACAAGAGCAGCGCCACCTTTTGTAAAAATTCTTTTTCTGACTGCAGCTGTATTTGTTTCCCTATCTGAGTAGCTTTTTTCTACAGAATTTTGCCATGGGCAACTCCCTTGTTGCCGTGGGTTCTTTTATGTGCGCTGAATAATTGTCTGTAACACACCGGACCTCGGTTTATCGTCTATTTCGGGTGTATCGACCTGGAATGAGCTCCCTCTCTCTCTTCGCCAGAAACCTAGTTACGACACTTTTAAATCCAGTCTCAAGACATATTTATTTCAAACCTCAGATTTCCCCCCTCCTGTTTCATATCAGAACTATCCCACCTTCACTAACCCATGTCCTATCACCCTGCTAAAGTATACGACCTGTGTGAGTGTGTGTGTGCTTTTGAAAAACATTTGACTTTTGAAATTTTATTTCATAGATTTTTTCTGTAGCGCACCATGTTTGTGATATCTGTTTGTTTAAACTATTGATTATTTATCATTGATTGCATTACTGTGTAAGATTAGGTTGAATGCATGCGCTTTGATTTGTCTTTGCAAGATATAGCGCTCTATAAGTTCCATTTATTATTATTATTATTATTATCCGAAAGACTAGCACCCAGATCACCACTCATGGTCTAATGGATGGGAGAACAGTTTCTGGCCCAAACGGGGATCAAACCACCGCACACTTCCGACCCGGACTTTTCGCTTTCTATGCAGGTGCGTTATTGATACAAGCTAAGTTGCCATGGCTTACATTAATATGTTGCCATGTTTGTACAATGAAATGTTGAGACTGCTTTCAGCCATGACAAGTTGAACACAATGATCTGTATGTAATCTCTCACAGAGAAGTGAAAAATCCTTTGAAGCCAAAGCACTACAATATTTTGATACAGTCTCCTGCTAACAACACTAACTCACAAAGCTTATGGCCTGGGCCAAATTTGGCTTTAGGACAGTGAGAGACTTAACCATCCAGTCCCCTGTCTATTGATACTGAAAGGAACAACAGGGGTATAAGTATAGGCGGAAAAGCGCTCTGCGGCAAACCCATATATCTACTGCTATTTCGATTTGAAACGGTCCAGAAAGTAACGCTGTGAAATAATCCCAGATTTCTCGCACTGAGAAAAAAAGTACAAGGTTCCTATTTCTCACAGAGTAAAAGCACCAACATTATGTTCACTGTAATATTATCTTTTTATGCCTTCAGTGCCTGGGCTTTATCACAGTTCTTGATTAAACCACTGACACTGGGGGCAACAGCAAAGTAAGAGGCCGTATGACCAGTGGCTTGCTTTCCCACTCACGGAATTCCACTTTACAGCTTAGTTTTCAGTGATCGACTACGACTCTCTGATTAGGAGGCTTGACTTCAACAGTCCTCATGTGCTGCAGCCCTGGGGGCTAGCTGGCCTTTGGAGAACATCTCCAACGCTGACTGTCCTTATGTCCACTTGGTCGAGAGAGAGTGGGGATGTAACTGTGGTAAAGGCATCTCCACTATGATCAAATTTCTTCCCAAACAACAAATCTAATCTTTTACAAATACAATCGTTTACATAAAACAAACAAATATAATCTTTTTACATTAAAAAAAAAGTACCTGATGACGTTTATCAAGAAAATGAAAATGGAACTGAAGGGGTCAGAGGAAGTCCTTCGGATGAGACTATAAACCGAGGCCCCGTGTGCGAACGCATGCAGAACATCTTGCGCACACGTTAAATCCTGTTCAGCTTTTCGGAAGAGTAGGCCATTGTGTGCCGGTGGAAACAGATGACAAAATTGACAAAACTGCATACACACGGGAACTGGATGTAAAAAAGCACATGAGTGCTTATTCCATGATCCTCGATATAAAAGAATAAAAGAAAAAAGAAAGAGGCACAGTTGAGGTCACACCGCTGACCAGCAGCCCTAGGTGCAAGCCTCTCTTTCTTTTACTGAGACAATCCACGCCTGCTCTTGTCTCCAGAACTCCATCCCTACGGTCGGATGCTGTAGGCTTAGTCCAAGTCCCAGTCCCAGTCAAAAACTCTTTCCTCATCCCATATGACAAAATTTACAAAACCGCATACACACGGGGACTGGATGTAAAAGAAGCACATGAGTGCTTATTCCATTATCCTCGATATAAAAGAATAAATAAATAAATGAAGGGCAGTCACAATAATGACAGGCACATTGATAACGTACCATAATCGTACTAAAATCACTGAGAGTGAAAAGACGTAAAATCGAATCAAATCGTACCGTATTCTCGAAAGACACAAGAAAGCTACATTTCGTACAGGTTTAAACATTCCAAGAAAACTTCAAATAAAAATAGCAAACACACACACATGCACACACGCACGCACGTACACACGCGCGCGCGCGCGCGAACGCACACACACACGCACAAACACACACACTCACTCACACACACACACACACACACACACACACCCACTCGCACACACAAACACACACACTCACTCACTCACACACCCATACACACACACTCACACACACACACACACACACACACACACACAACACACACACACACACACACACACACACACACACACATACATACACACTAATATAGGGTATAATGTTATAAAAACCATTGACTAGAAAGGCACACACACACACACACATACACACAAACAAACAAACAAACAAACAAACAAGTAAAACACAATTAAATAACTTATTTTCATAAGCATGCACACTCCCCCCTACACCCTCCACA
>CM054158.1:49771605-49781605 GCA_028751875.1 Rapana venosa | reverse complement strand
CTAACAAGTCCCTGGCATCCCAAGAAAAAAAGACAAGGAGGAGGTGACAAGAAAAAAAGGAACAAAGCAGAAACGTAGAAAAGAAAGATATTCCTAGCATAGAATTTCAAGAAAGTAGGAAATGCTGTTTACATTGTCCCCCTTCCCCCCCCTCACACCACACACCCACACCATCACCACCCACACACACACCACACACCCCTGTCCCCCTGGGCATCCCCCCCATCAGAGGTGCAACGGGCCCATCTTCAAGCCCCATCACTGACCTCGATGACCATGAAGGACAAGATGACCAGGCTGGTGATGTGCAGAGCCGTGGACGCCTTGTGAATCCTCATGTACTCCGTCTCATAATGCGCGTGCTTCGTCTGGTTCAGCTGAATGTGTTCCGGGGCGTACTCCGCCACCAGAAAGAAACTGTCCTTCACATTGTTAATCTCCAACACGAACAAATTCTCAGGGTCGAAGGGCACAGGACCGGAACCGGAAGCGGAACCGGAAGCGGAACGAAGCAGCGTTCCCGCGCTGCGCGCTGGTTGGTGAATCGGTTTTTTCGGAAGTGACGCGGTGGCCTTGAGTTGGGGAGTTGGGTTGAGAATTGGCGCCGTTGTTGTTGTTGTTGTTGTTGTTGCGGGTTGAGACGATGGTGGTGCCAGCAGAGTCTCCTGGGGTGTGCCCTCTGTCTCTTTCGGGTTGTATGCTGCTTTTGCCAGAGTCCTGAGTGGGGGAAAATTCGATTCCAAAGGGTGTTAGATTTAGAATATTGATGATATGTATGCGGGTGTTAACGTTCCTTTGATATTTTATATCTTTGCGAAGTGTGACCACGATGTTGTGTGTGTGTGTGTGTGTGTGTGTGTGTGTGTGGTTGTGTGTGTGTGTGTGTGTGTGTGTGTGTGTGTGTGTGTGTGTGTGTGTGTGTGAGTGTGTGTGTGTGTGTGTGTGTGTGTGTGTGTTGTGTGTATGTGTTGTATTGATGATCAATATGCATGCGTACGCACGTGTGTGTATGTGCGTGCGTGTGTGTATGTGTGTGCATCAATATACAATATGCATGTGTGTGTGTGTTGTGTGTGTGTGTGTGTGTGTGTGGTGTGGTGTGTGTGTGTGTGTGGTTGTGTTGTGTTGTGTGCGCGCGCGCGCGCGTGCACTCATATAAAACATGCTCAAGGACTTTTAAATAAATAAACGGAAGATACATTACCATTTTTGTTCCAGAACGCAATAATGCATGACAGTTTACGTTGTCCAGTTCTCATTCTGTTTATTTATACTTTCAATAATTCTCCATATTCCTGTAAAGAATGACAGGGAATGAACGAATCTAAACTTGATTTTTTTTAAATGCACACCTTATTTAATTTTTAAAAAAACAACCCAAAAATAACTCTGCTGAGAAAACATACTATTACAATCAAACCGTACAATTCCCAGCCGAATTTGAATTTGGTTTTGTGTAGGCAAGTCACAGCCTGTCTTGCGATAGTGTTGTCTTGCATTGCCGTGATACATCTACCCCCTTTGTTATCGTTGTTTATCCCTTGTTTCTTTTTGATATATTATCACAATCTTTAAATAACTACAGTTATCTTTTCTTATTGTTCGTCTATTTGATGCAAATATGTTCAGCTGCAGCCTATTCTTGCACATGTACAGATGTTAGAGTACTCAAATAAGCATTGCTTGTTGTACTCATTTCATGTATTAGCGTTATGTTGTTTCTAAACAAATAAATTTTGTTAAAACTAATTTGATTTTTGAAATTTGGACACCTTATTACAAAAAAATCTTCATTGAAAACAATTTGCTAGATCGGAAACACACTATACAATCCAACCCACACAAACTCCCAAGCTTGCCCTGACTAAAAATCCTTACTAAAAAAACAAAACTCGCTAGAGAGGAAACACACTATACAATCCAACCCCCTGCACAAAATCCAAGCCTGTCCTGACTAAAAATCCTTACTAAAAAACAAAATCCGCTAGAGAGGAAACACACTATACAATCCAACCCAATGCACAAAATCCAATCCTGTCCTGACTAAAAATCCTGACTAAAAAAACCCCAAAATCCGCTAGAGAGGAAACACACTATACAATCTAACCCCCTGCACAAACTCTCAAGCCTGTCCTGACTAAAAATCCTACCAAAAAAAAAAAAAAATCCGCTAGAGAGGAAATACACTATACAATCCAACCCACACAAATTCCCATCCTGTCCTGACTAAAATCCTTACTAAAATACAAAATCCGCTAGAGAGGAAACACACTATACAATCCAACCCACACAAACTCCCAAGACTGCCCTGACTAAAAATCCTTACTAAAAAACCCCCAAATCTGCTAGAGAGGAAACACACTATACAATCCAACCCCCTGCACAAAATCCCAGCCTGTCCTGACTAAAAATCCTTACTAAAAAACAAAATCCGCTAGAGAGGAAACACACTATACAATCCAACCCCTCACACAAATTCCCAGCCTGCCCTGACTAAAAAATCCTTACTAAAAAAAACAAAATCCGCTAGAGAGGAAACACCTAGACAATCCAACCCCCTGCACAAAATCCCATCCTGTCCTGACTAAAAAATCCTTACTAAAAAACAAAATCCACCAGAGAGGAAGCACATTATACAATCCAACCCTCACACAAACTCCCAAGCCTGCCCTGACTAAAAATCCTTACTATAAAACAAAACTCGCTAGAGAGGAAACACACTATACAATCTAAACCCCGCACAAAATCCCATCTTGTCCTGATTAAAAATCCTTACTAAAAAAACAAAATCCGCTAGAGAGGAAACACACTATACAATCCAACCCCTGCACAAACTCCCAAGACTGCCCTGACTAAAAATCCTTACTAAAAAAAAGAACAAAATCCGCTAGAGAGGAAACACACTATACAATCTAAACCCCCCCAACAAACTCTCAAGCCTGCCCTGTCTAAAAATCCTTACTAAAAAAACCACCAAAATCCGCTAGAGAGGAAACACACTATACAATCCAACCCCCTGCACAATATCCCAGCCTGTCCTGACTAAAAAATCCTGACTAAAAAAACCCACCAAAATCCGCTAGAGAGGAAACACACTATACAATATAAACCTCACACAAATCCCAAGCTTGTCCTGACTAAAATCCTCACTAAAAAACAAAATCCGCTAGAAAGGAAACACACTATACAATCTAAACCCCACACAAATTCCCAAGACTGCCCTGACTAAGTATCCTTACTAAAATACAAAATCCGCTAAAGAGGAAACACACTGTACAATCTAACCCACACAAATTCCCATCCTGTCCTGACTAAAAATCCATACTAAAAACAAAATCCGCTAGAGAGAAAACACACTATACAATCTAATCCCCACACAAATTCCCATCCTGTCCTGACTAAAAATCCTTACTAAAAACAACACAAATCCGCTAGAGAGGAAGCACACTATACAATCTAAACCCCACACAAAATCCCATCCTGTCCTGACTAAAAATCCTTACTAAAAAAAACCCCCAAATCCGCTAGAGAGGAAACACACTATACAATCCAACCCCCCACACAAACTCCCATCCTGTCCTGACTAAAATCCTTACTAAAAAAAACAAAATCCGCTAGAGAGGAAACACACTATACAATCTAAACCCCACACAAATTCCCAAGCCTGTCCTGACTAAAAATCCTCACTAAAAAAACACAAAATCCGCTAGAGAGGAAACACACTATACAATCTAAACCCATGCACAAAATCCAAGCCTGTCCTGACTAAAAATCCTTGCAAAAAAAATCCCCAAATCCGCTAGAGAGGAAACACACTATACAATCTAAACCCCTGCACAAAATCCAAGCCTGCCCTGACTAAAAATCCTTACTAAAAAACAAAATCCGCTAGAGAGGAAACACACTATACAATCTAAACCCCTGCACAAAATCCCATCCTGTCCTGACTAAAAAATCCTTACTAAAAAACTCCCAAAATCCGCTAGAAAGGAAACGCACTATACAATCTAACCCCCCTTGCACAAAATCCCAGCCTGTCCTGACTCACGTGTGCACAGGGGCAGCAGGAGGCGCCGCCCATGGAGGCTCGCACGACCTCCTCGTGGGAGCGGACGACCAGGGAGTCCTTGATGCGCTGGATGAGATCCTCCACGCTGCTGGCCTCAGCCCAGCTGCTCACCTGCTCCGGGTACTTGGCTTTCAGGAACTCCACGAAGCGGTTCAGCTCCTTCTCCTCGTTCTCGAAACGGACTTGCAAGGAGATCAGACAAACAGTCACCATGAAGAAATGGACTTGTAAAGAAATCAGAGAGTCACAAATAAAGAAATGGACTTGCAAGGAAATCAGATAGTCACCATGAGGAAACGGACTTGCAAGGAAATCAGATAGTCACCATGAAGAAATGGACTTGCAAGGAAATCAGATAGTCACCATGAAGAAACGGACTTGCAAGGAAATCAGATAGACAGTCACCATGAAGAAACAGACTTGCAAGGAAATGAGACAGTCACAAATAGAGAAATGGACTTGTAAGGAAATCAGACAATCACAAACAAAGAAATGGACTTGCAAGGAAAACAGACAGTCACCATGAGGAAACGGACTTGCAAGGAAATCAGATAGTCACAAATAAAGAAATGGACTTCCAAGGAAAACAGACAGTCACGAACAAAGAAATGCATTTGCAAGGAAATCAGATAGTCACAAATAAAGAAATGGACTTCCAAGGAAAACAGACAGTCACGAACAAAGAAATGCATTTGCAAGGAAATCAGATAGTCACCATGAGGAAACGGACTTGCAAGGAAATCAGAGAGTCGTCATGAAGAAATGGACTTGCAAGGAAATCAGATAGTCACCATGAGGAAATGGACTTGCAAGGAAAACAGACAGTCACCATGAAGAAACAGACTAAGAAAATCAGACAGTCACAAACAAAGAAATGGACTTTCAAGGAAAACAGACAGTCACAAACAAAGAAATGGACTTGCAAGCAAATCAGATAGTCACAAACAAAGAAATGGACTTGCAAGGAAAACAGACAGTCACCATGAAGAAACAGACTAAGAAAATCAGACAGTCACAAACAAAGAAATGGACTTGCAAGGAAATCAGACAGTCACAAACAAAGAAATGGACTTGCAAGGAAAACAGACAGTCACAAACAAAGAAATGGACTTGCAAGCAAAACAGACAGTCACCATGAAGAAATGGACTGGCAAGGAAATCAGACAGTCACCATGAAGAAATGGACTTGCAAGGAAATCAGACAGTCACCATGAAGAAATGGACTTGCAAGGAAATCAGACAGTCACCATGAAGAAATGGACTTGCAAGGAAATCAGACAGTCACCATGAAGAAACAGACTTGCAAGGAAATCACATAGTCACCATGAAGAAATGGACTTGCAAGGAAAACAGACAGTCACAAACAAAGAAATGGACTTGCTAGGAAAACAGACAGTCATCACGAAGAAATGGACTTGTAAGGAAATCAGACAGTCACCATGAAGAAATGGACTTGCAAGGAAATCAGACAGTCACAAACAAAGAAATGGACTTGCAAGGAAAACAGATAGTCACCATGAAGAAATGGACTTACAAGGAAATCAGACAGGCACCATGAAGAAATGGACTTGTAAGGAAAACAGACAGTCACAAATAAAGAAATGGACTTGCAAGGAAAACAGACAGTCACAAATAAAGAAATGGACAAGACTGCAAGGAAAACAGAGAGTCACAATGAAGAAAGAGGATTTTTCCTCTGGAGTTAACGTCAGTACCGACTCCACTCCGCCCAAAAGTCGTTCAGTTGAGACTATAAACCAACGTCCCTTGTGCGAACGCACGCAGAACATCTTGCGCATACCTTAAAACTCGTTCCGCTTTTTGATAGAGTAGGCCATTGTGTGCTGGTAGGAATGGATGACAACATTTTACAAAACTGCATACACACGGGTACTAGATGTAAAAAAAAGAATACGAGTGCTTATTCCACTATCCTCGAAATAAAAGAATAAATGAATGAAACGAATGAATGAGACGGACTTGGAGGGAAATCAGACAGTCACAACTGAAAGGAAAGTGGCAGGATGGTTAAAACGTTCACATGTCTAACAAGCAAACCTTGACGTTCTGGGTTCCATTCCCTTCTTACCCTTTCCCCTTTCTTCCAACATTAACAGGAACATCGAACTGAATGTCAAGTCTTTCCGAGGAGGCTCTAAACGAGTTCGACCCGTGTGCTTACAGACTTGTGCACATCTTAAGATCCCACGACAGTTGAAAATCGGAAAGAGCAGAGAGGTTCCTCCTGACTGTCCGGGCAAAATTGGTAGGTTCAATTCCCAGCTGTATCCCCAAAGTTGGAAAGAAAAAAAAACATTTCATAGATATAACCTGAATGGAAAAAAGAAGATTTTATGGACATAACCTACTTTGGAGAGAAGACATTTCATACACATAACCTAATTGGAAAAAAGTCGAGATTTCATGGACATAGCCTACTTTGGAAAGAAGACAATATTTCATAGACGTAACCTCATTGGAAAAAGGACAAGATTTCATGGACATAATCTACTTTGGTAAGAAGACAATATTTAATCGACATAACCTAATTGGAAATGAGACAAGGTTTCATGGACATAACATACTTGGGAATGAAGACAATATTTCATCGACATAACCTAACTGGAAATAAGACAAGATTTCATGGACATAGTCTACCTTCGAAAGAAGACAAGATTTCATAGACATAAGGTACCCTGGGAAAAAGACAAAAATTCATAGGCACAACCTACATTGGACAGAAGACAAGATTTCATAGACACAAGGTACCCTGAGAAAAAGACAAAAATTCATAGGCACAACCTACATTGGACAGAAGACAAGATTTCATAGACACAACCTACGTTGGACAGAAGACAAGATTTCATAGACACAACCTACGTTGGACAGAAGACAAGATTTCATAGACACAACCTACGTTGGACAGAAGACAAGATTTCATAGACACAACCTACATTGGACAGAAGACAAGATTTCATAGACACAACCTACGTTGGACAGAAGACAAGATTTCATAGACACAACCTACGTTGGACAGAAGACAAGATTTCATAGACACAACCTACGTTGGACAGAAGACAAGATTTCATAGACACAACCTACGTTGGACAGAAGACAAGATTTCATAGACACAACCTACATTGGACAGAAGACAAGATTTCATAGACACAACCTACGTTGGACAGAAGACAAGATTTCATAGACACAACCTACATTGGACAGAAGACAAGATTTCATAGACACAACCTACATTGGACAGAAGACAAGATTTCATAGACACAACCTACACCGGACAGAAGACAAGATTTCATAGACACAACCTACGTTGGACAGAAGACAAGATTTCATAGACACAACCTACACCGGACAGGAGACAAGATTTCATAGACACAACCTACGTTGGACAGAAGACAAAATTTCATAGACACAACCTACGTTGGACAGAAGACAAGATTTCATAGACACAACCTACACCGGACAGAAGACAAGATTTCATAGACACAACCTACACCGGACAGAAGACAAGATTTCATAGACACAACCTACATTGGACAGAAGACAAGGTTTCATAGACACAACCTACGTTGGACAGAAGACAAGATTTCATAGACACAACCTACACCGGACAGAAGACAAGATTTCATAGACACAACCTACATCGGACAGAAGACAAGATTTCATAGACACAACCTACATTGGACAGAAGACAAGATTTCATAGACACAACCTACACCGGACAGGAGACAAGGTTTATGCATACACTCACATTTGATGCCCTGTAAGTCCACCATGAGTTCCGCCAGCACGCATGCGCACTCGATGACGACGAAAGTGCAAATGGCGACCAGGACAGGACGAGTGTTGATCACCTTCAGGGTGCGGCGACGACATCTGAAACATCAACAATGTCATTGTCGTTATCATCATCATCATCATCATCATCATCATCATCATCATCATCATCATCATCATCATCATCATCATCATCATTCTTCTTCTTCTTCTTCTTCTTCTTCTTCTGCATCATCATCATCATCATCATCATCATCATCCCTACCACTGTCACCACTAACATCATCATCATCAACATGATGATGATGATCATCATCATCATCATCGGCAGCAGCAGCAGCAGTAACACCAGCAGAAACAGCTTCAGTAGTAGCATCAGTAGCAGCAGCAGCAACAACAGAATCAGCGCTGTCGACGTCCTCGTCATCATCAAGTGTCGTCATTGCAGGTTTCATTTCGGCATGATTGTCATTATCATCATTATCATAAGTAGTTTTGCTCTGTGTTGTGTGTGTGTGTGTGTGTACGTGTGTGTGTGTGTGTGTGTGTGTGTGTGTGTGTGTGTGTGTTGTGTGTGTGTGTGTGTGTGTGTACGTGTGTGTGTGTTTAATAATCAAAACAGAAAAAAAATAAAAGGACAACCAAAAAGAGAGGAAGAATGGAAGGAAAAAAAAAGGAAGGAAAGATGGATGGATAGATGGGTACCAATACCCCCCCCCCCCCCAACCCCCCAAAAAAAACCAACCCCAAAACAAACAAAAACACAATAAGAAAAAACCCAGTCAACAATAACAAACCAAAATGACCTCCCATTTCCTCAGTCGGTCTCTCTCTCTCTCTCTCTCTCTCTCTCCTCTCTCTCTCTCTCTCTCTCTCCTCTCTCTCTCTCTCTCCTCTCTCTCTCTCTCTCTCTCTCTCCATATTTTATTGATTGATTTGATATAATTATTTACAAGGTCGGATTGTAAAACCAGGCCTGCCCTAAAATCTGTATCCTTGCGTATTAGAGATCATTCATTCATTCATTCATTCATTCATTTTCATTCATTCATTCATTCTCACTCTCTCGTTTCCTGTCCCATTAAGTGGGCTCCTAGAATATAGAGTGGAAGTGATCACACCACGATAATCAATATTGATATTGATTCACATCAAGTTTCCCCACTAGGTGCATTGTTCATCCTCCCCTTCCCTCCCCTCCATCCGTCACCTTCCCCCCTCTCCCTCCCACATCTCCCCCCTCACTCTCTCTCTCTCACGCTTAATTCCTTTAAATCCTCCAAATAAAAGAAAAAAATAAATAACCCCCCCTCTCACCCTCTCTCTCTCCCTTTTTTCCCTTCCTTCACCTCCCCCCCCCCCCCCAATCTCTCTGTCTCTGTCTCCCTCTCTCTCTCTCTCTCTCCCCTGTCGCTCGCTGTCTCATAAAGTGGGTTAATATAATGGAGTATTAATGATCATGAATCAATGACGATATTGATTCACATTAATTTTTTTCTTCTTCTAGATCCATTCTTTATTTCTCCTCTTTCCCGGTCCTCCACCTCCCCCTCTCTCCCTCCCCTCTCCTTGTCTTTCCTCCCTCCTCTCCCCCCCATCTCTCTCGTCTTCCCCCCCTCCCTCTCTCTCGCCCCTCCCTCCCTCCCTCTCCCTCCTTCCCCCCCCCCCTCTCTCTCGTCCTCCCTCCACCCCTTCTCTCCTCCTCTCTCTTTCCCCCCCTCTCTCTCTCCCCCTTCTCTCTCTCTCGTCCCCCTCCCTTCCTCTCCCCCTCTCTTTCCCTCCCTCTCTCTCCTCTCGTCCTCTCCCCTCCCTCTCCATCTCGTCCTCCCTCCCTCCCCCTTCTCTCTCTCTCTACCTCTCTCCCTTGCTCCCCCCCCCTCTCCTCCCCCCTCTCTCTCGTCCTCCCTCCCTCTCTCTCTCTCTCATCCTCCCTTCCCCCCTCCTCTCTCTACCCCTCACCCTTCTCTATGTTTATGCCCTTTCCCTGCTTCATTTGATTGCTTTCTTGTTTTGTGTTTTGTTTTGTGTTTTGTTTTTTTTTGTTTTGTGCTTTGTTTGTTTTGTTTTGCGTTCCTCGGCTTAAGTTCGGAGGCTCACCAACGGTCAGAGTTTTGCGTATGCAGCCGTTTTCGGCCCCAC
>CM054158.1:49756605-49766605 GCA_028751875.1 Rapana venosa | reverse complement strand
GACAGGCAAACAGACAACGGACAGACAGACAGGCAGACAGGCAGAGAATCACCCTGAGATGCAGTGTTAAATCTTTAAATCGATACAGTAACTAGTGCACTTTTTCAACTAGAATAAAATTAGCTTGTCTTCCTCTTCAAGAGAAGAGGAAGAGAGGAGGACAGGCTTTTAGACAGACAGGCAGAAAGACAGACAGACAGGCAGGCCTAGGAAGACAGACACACAAACACAGGCAGAATGACCAAGGAAGAGGTAGAGAAAGGATGAAGGGAGAGAGAGATCAAGAGACAGACAGACAGACAGAGAGATACAGAGACACACAGAGAGACGGACAGACAAAAAGGTAGACAGATAGACAGAAAGAAAGACAGACATAGAAAAAGATAGACAGAGAGACAGACAGACAGACAGAGAGAGACAGAGAGAGAGACAGACAACGGACAGACAGACAGGCAGACAGACAGAGAATCACCCTGAGATGCAGTGTTAAATCTGTAGATCGATACAGTAACTAGTGCACTTTTACAACTAGAATAAAATTAGCTTGTCTTCCTCTTTAAGAGGAGAGGAGGACAGACAGACAGACAGACAGAGAAAAAGATAGAGAGAGAGAGAGAAGAGAGAGAAGCATGAGAGAGAGACAGACTGGAGACATAGAGAGAGACAATGAGAGAGAGAGACAGAAAACAAACAGACAACGGACAGACAGACAGGCAGACAGAGAATCACCCTGTAAAATCTTTAGATCGATACAGTAATTAGTGCAATTTTTTTTCAAATAGAGTAAAATTAGCTTGTCTCCCCCTTCAAGAGGAGAGGAAGAGAGGAGGACAGACTTTTAGACAGACAGGCAGAAAGACAGACAGACAGACAGACAGACAATCCCGCAGAGCCAAGGAAGAAAGGAAAGAAAAGGAGGAAAGAGCAAAGGGAAGGAAGGAGAGCAGGAAAGGAGAGAGAGAGAGAGAGAGAGAGAGAGAGAGAGAGAAGAGAGAGAGTTAAAGAGTAGAGAGATGAGTTATTCATTTATTTATTCATTTTTTATTTATTTATCTATTCATTTTTTATTTAGATTATAGAAAAGATCTTAGTTTGAAAAAACCAGTCACGTGCTTTCTTTTAAAATCGTTCCAGTGTGCAAGTGGTCTTTGTAAATTTGATCAGAGGAGGAGGAGAGAGGTTAATACGGGAGAGGAAGATGAGAGGAGAGAGATGAGAGAGAGTGAAATGATAGAGTGAAGATGGGAGCGTGTTTGAGAGTTGTGTGTTTGTGTGTGTGTGGTGTGTGTGTGTGTGTGCGTGTGGCCCCGGTGTGTGTAAGTGTGTGGGGTGTCTGGTGTGTGCTGCGCTGTACCCCACACAGCATTCTTCCCATATACATTGATGATGATGCTTGTGTTTTTTTATGCTGTGTGTAGACGATTCTAACGCACGCAGATGCCTGTACATCTGTTGATATTAAATTAGCGACTGACTAATACATCGAGTTGATCTGCCTGCCTTCTCCTACCTATCTGTCCCTGTGTCTGTCGGTTTGTCTATTTGTGTGTGTGTTGTGTGTGTGTGTGTTGTTGGAATTGTGTGGTTGGTTCCGCGTGCTGTACTGTGTTGTGTGTGGGCCTGCCGTGCCGATGGTGGGGGGCACTCCTATCTGTCCGTGCTGCCAATCTCGAGACGCCTTTTGCCATGGATTGAGGCACATCCTACGCTCCACCCCGCGCACTCACCTGTCTTGCCTCTGTTTACTCTCTGTCTTGGTGGCAGGGGTGGGAGTGTGGTGGGGGTGGGGTGTTCTGTCTTCCTCCCTGCCTCCCATGTCTGTTCTGTCCCGTGTTAGCTGCTCTTCGTCTGCCTACCTTCTTGCCTGTCTGTACTGTCTCTGTCTTTCTGTCTGTCTTGGTGGGTTCTTGTGCTGTCCCCTCCTACAGGGGTGTCTGTCTGTCTCCTGCTCTGACTTTTCGTCTGTCTACTTTCTGTCGTCTGACTACTTTCTCACTGTCTCTGTCTGTTTCTTCTCTTTCGTCTCTCTTCTGTCCCTTGTGGTTTTGTTGTTGTTTTTGTGTTTTTTTTTTTTTTTTTGGGGGGGTCCTCCCTCCCTTTTCTGTCTCTCTGATCTGTTTTTTGTCTGTCTGTCCTCCTCTCTCAGGGACTGGATGTAAAAAAGCACATGGTTTTATTCATTATCCTCGAAATAAAAGAATTTGATTTGATTTGATTGGATTGATTTTCTCCTCCCCTCTCTCCCTTCACTCTTCCTACTCTTCTCTTCCTTGGTCATTGTTGTGTTTGTCTGCGTGTCTGTCTGTCTAGGCCTGTCTCTGTCTGTCTCTGCTTAGCCTGTCGTCTTCTCTCTAGTCGTCTCGCAGCCTGTCTGTCTGTTCTGTCCTCTGCTGTCTCTAGGTGTCCTCCTCTCTCCTTCAAAGACAGACAGGCTAAGTTTAGTCCTAGTGGAAAAAGTACAATCGTGACTGTTTCGATTTAAAAAAGATTGGAGTTCTCGTTTCATCAACCTCCCTCCCTTCCCTACCCCTTCTCCATTAGTTTCTTATCTGTCTTTCTAAAGACATTTAGTATTGCAGCTCACGCTGATTCTGTCTGTCTCTGTTTTTCTGTCTGTCTGTCTGTCTGATATTGTAGTCACTGCGCAAACTCTGACCACCAACTCCCTCTATTTCTTTATCTCTTTTACCGTGGTTTTCTTCGGTCAGTCTGTCTGCCTCATACAAACACTGCTCAAACCCTTAGCTCTCTCTCTCTCTCTCTCTCTCTCTCTCTCTCTCTCTCTCTCTCTCTCTCTCTCTCTCTCTCTCTCTCTCTCTGTGTGTCTCTCTGTGGATCTTACTGTATTTCTCTGTCTCTGTGTACTCTGCGTCTCTCCCCCCCTTCCCTACCCCATCATGTCTGTCTGTCTATCAGTTTGTCAGTCGGCCTGTCTCATAACAGACACTGCTCCAGGCTCTGAACACACACACACACACTCTCTCTCTCTCTCTCCCTCCTCTCCACCCATCTCTCTCTCTCTCTTCTCACACAACTCTCACACACATATTATACACACACTCGCTCTCTCTCACATACACACACATATATATATCATAAATATATTATATAATAAAATTTATAAATATATCTATATTTAAAATAATATATATATAAATATTATATATCACTCACAAACACACAATATATATATATATATATCTATATATATATATAATATTATATATATATTATATATATATTAATATATATACACACTCTCTCTCTCTCACACACACACTCACTCTCTCACACACACACCCACACACTCTCTCTCTCATCTCACTCACCACACACACACACACACACACACACACATACACACACACTCTCTCTCTCTCTCCTCTCTCTTCTCACATACACTCTTTCCCACACACACACTCTCTCTCTCGTCGAAATAAAAGGGAAAAAAATTGTCAGTATCTCTCTCTCCCTCTCTCACTCTTCCCCTTTCCATCTACCTCAGATAGACAGACAGACAGACAGACAGGCAAGCATACAGACAGATAGATAGAGGAGAGTGGGATGGGTAGGGGACTCACTCAGTGACAACGTGAAACAACACCCAACACACACACACCACACACACACACACACACACAAACAACACACAACACACACACATACACACACACACACACACACACACACACACACACCGCGCGCGCGCGCGCGCGCGCGCACACAGAGAAAGGAAGGGAGAGAATGTTCAGTGTGGACAGACAGCGAGACAGACAGAGAGGCAGACAAATAGCTAGCTAGATAAACAGGCAGGAAGACAGACAGACGGACAGACAGACAGAGAGAAAGGATGGGAGAGAATGTTCAGTGTAGCAGACAGTGAGACAGACAGAGAGGCAGACAGATAAACATACAGCTAGATAAACAGACAGGAAGACAGACAGAGAGAGAGAAGCAGAAAGACAGACAGTAGAACGGACCAACATTAACAGCATGCAGACAGACAGACAGACAGACAGACAGACAGATAGACTATGGATGGATAGATGGATGGTGGATGAGGATACACAGATAGACCATAGACAGAAAGATAGACAGACAGATAGATAGATAGACAGACAGACAGACAAACAGATATAAAACAGACAGGTAGAAAAGACAGGCAGACAGCGAGAGAGAGAGAGAGAGAGAGAGAGAGAGAGAGAGAGAGAGAGAGAGAGAGAGAGAGAGAGAGAGAGAGAGAGAGAGAGAGAGATAACGATAAGGATATCAAAATTTTATTGCCCTTAAGCTAATAAGCTCATACAGCAGCGAAGCGTTTGCAGCACAACGCAAATTACATGACATGGAAACCACGGCATTGGTCTTCATAATTTACAGCCAATCACAAAACTCTTTACTGTCCAGATTTGTTACGACATTCGGAGCCTTTCTTGTGCCAAGTCTCTGCTACACACACTGTCAGCCAAGGTGAAACTGCAGGAGATCAGGAAGAGTCGCTAAGTCCCGTGAGGCTCGTGCTAAGGTTTCCCTGTATGGTGTGTCCTGGATTCGCTTCCCTTTCCGCAAACTGGCGAGCCTGACACGTTCCTCTTTTAACATGTTTTTGTCTTGCTGTTTAACAAACCAGTACACACACTCTGCATCAGTGTCTGATTTGCATGCGTATTGGATCACAATGTCATCAGATTCGCATGTCACAAAATCTTTACCATCTGAATGATGGGGGACAGTTTTTCTGAAGTGTTTATTTCTGTGGCTGTCTCTGTCTTTTCTGGACAGATCTGTCAGTCAGAGTAGCAGCGTATCGTGTGACAATTCGTGTGTCAAATCCACCAACAATATTACCAATCCTCGGTTGATAGTCCACATCAGGCTGCACAACACACACATCGGCACCACAGTCTGACACACCTGGGGATTCCATATCAACCGATGATGGCAACACAACTGATGTTTTCTTGCTGCTATCGTGTGTGTGTACAGTTGGCATGTCTATTTCATGTGTATCTGCACATACTGCACTCGACTGTTCCACACCACTGTCAGGCAGATACAAGGCACTGAAGACACAGTCACTGTCACACACAACACCTGCCTGCTTCTCGTTATGTTTTCTGGAACGCTCCTGGTCGCGGCGAATTTGGGAGAAAAGTGTATTCTCTTCCTGTAGTAATTGCACTGCATGTGCGATTCACGAGGATCACCATATTGTCTTGCACACAGCTGGTGCTTCGACTGGCATTCAGTCCAACAAGACAAAACCACATTGTCCCCTCATCCCTGCCACCTTCCACTTGGAGACTGCATATCAGTCAGCAGGGGCGCTTAAGGTTTCCACAGTCGCTGGAAGTCCAGTAAACTGGCATTTTCAGACAGAAATTACAAAGTTTTCTGCAGCTCAGAATAGTAACGCCCTGTTGCTTCAACGTCACGATGGGATGAGAAAGAGAAAGATAATATATATATATATATATATAAATATAAATATAATATATAATATAATATAAAATAATATAATAAATATATATATATATATAATAGACAGACAGATAGCAGACAGAAAGACAGACAGGCAGGCAATCAGACCCACACGCGGACAGACAGACAGACATATAGATAAACTAGCAGATAGACAGACAGACTGACCCAAACTAACGGACAATATAGGATGGAGGATGGAGGGGTCAGCGGGAACAAACATAAACAGACGTACGGATGGATTTTTAAAAAAAAGGCACAAATAGATAAAACTGGAAAGTAGTCAAGCAAGCGAGAAGGAAAGAAAAAACCAAAAGACAGAATGAAAAGGAAAGAAAAGAACAGAGGAGAGAAAAAGAAACGAAAGAAAGAAAGAAAAAAAAGAATGAATGAAAGGATAGAGCGAAATGAAAGTAAGGTCAACTGACAAAAAATGGAGAAAAATAATTACGAAATCAAAACAATACAAATTTTTTGGTTGGTGTAAAATCCACAACAAAAAAGCGCCAGTGCATCATTTAAAAAACGAAAACCTTAAGAGACATAAAATCAAATAAAGGAAGTAGGCCTATACTGTGAAAATCCTTCCAAGATAAAGACAGAAGTAATCAATCAAAAGGAAAACAAACAAGCCAACAAACAAACCCTTAATCTATGGCAGATACGCGTCAAATTATTTCTGAAAATGTGTTCAGAAAATCCCACCCCCCCAAAAAAAACCCCAAAAAACACCCAACAACAACAAAACCACAACACACACAAAAAAACAAAAACACAAAAAACAAAAAAAAACAAAAACAAAAAAAGGGCAAAGGGGTGGAAAATGAACGCACAAGGACAAATCTGTGCTTAAGATTTTATATTCAAATTTTTCTTCTTTATATTTTCTTTCCGTTTTTATTCAATTTCTTAAGTTTCTTCCCCCATCCTACCTCTAACTTTGTTTTCGCTTGCCTCCCCCCCCCCCCCCCCCCCCCCCCCACTCCTCTCTCAAAAAACGCAAAGGCGCACGCATAGCCATATTTAAATTCAACACACATGTTTGAACACACACGGACACACACACACACACACACACACACACACACACACACACACACACACACACACACACACACACCCCAACACAATTTAGGACACGCCGATAACACTGGAATTTCAAAACCATAACGACCACACCAAAAAAAACCCAACACGACAAATTTCATAGCACAGCCACAATTCAACCAACCACACAACATCAAAACCACAACAACGCCACAACTTTTAATATTGACGACAATTACAACATTATAATAACGCCATCATGGTGTAACTACAGACACAACAAAATCCGCAATACAGCTATGATACACTCACGATTATTGAAACGAGCCTCACTAAATCATACAAACATTCACAACAGATTCACACTCAATGTTAAACAAGAACCACACCAAAACATGACCAAATTTGTAACGCAGCTAGAATGCAATAACAGCCAGAATGCATAACAACACAGCCAGAATGCATAATAACACAGCCAGAATACATAATAACACGGCCAAAATGCATAATAACACAGCCAGAATGCATAACAACACAGCCAGAATACATAATAACACAGCCAGAATGCATAACAACACAGCCAGAATACATAACAACACAGCCAGAATGCATGACAACAGAGTCAGAATGCATAATAACCCGACATATAAAACCACAGCGACACCAAAATACGATGACAATCACAACACAACCATAACGCCGTCACACACAACGAAATCACTACAAACCATATCAAAAGCGATTCAACCATAACACAACCACATCATCACATCAAAAAAACCCAACAATCACCCCTCTAAATTCGATCAATATTCATAACATAACCAAAACACAAACTTTAAACCACACACATTCACGACAAAAAACCCATAACACAAGCCACAACATCGAAACCAAGCTACCACAAAAACAACAACACAAACAAACGTAACACCAATCACACCCAAACCCAAACTACACCCCCAAGTCCCCCCCCCCCCCCCCCCCCCCCAAACCACCACCAACCACCCCCTCCCCCCACAAAAAATGCTACGACAAAAAAAAAAAATCCATACCACAACCACAAATTCCACCGCCAAAAACTCACAATGAAACACCACCGTTTACAATGAAACAGACAAAACCACGATCGTTTAACACCATCACCATCACACTACTACTCTCTTCTACTGAAAATTCGTAGGCATCACCCACGTTAGTTCGTTAAATGCATCACCTACGTTAGTTCATTGATGCATCACTTACGTTAGTTCATTAAATGCAACACCTACGTTAGTTCGTTAATGCATCACCTACGTTAGTGCGTTAAATGCATCACCTACGTTAGTTCGATAAATGCATCACCTACGTTAGTTCATTAATGCATCACCTACGTTAGTGCGTTAAATGCATCACCTACGTTAGTTCGATAAATGCATCACCTACGTTATTAGTTCGTTAAATGCAACACTTACGTTATTAGAGCGTTAAATGCAACACTTACGTTAGTTCGTTAAATGCATCACCTACGTTAGTTCATTAATGCATCACTTACGTTAGTTCATTAATGCATCACTTACGTTAGTTTGTTAAATGCATCACCTACGTTAGTTCATTAAATGCAACACCTACGTTATTAGCGTGTTAAATGCAACACCTACGTTATTAGTTCGTTAAATGCAACACCTACGTTAGTTCGTTAAATGCAACACCTACGTTAGTTCATTAATGCATCACCTACGTTAGTTCGTTAAATGCATCACCTACACCAGTTCGTTAAATGCAACACCTACGTTATTAGCTCGTTAAATGCAACACCTACGTTATTAGTTTGTTCAATGCAACACCTACGTTATTAGTTTGTTCAATGCAACACCTATGTTAGTTCGTTAAATGCAACACCTACGATAGCTCGTTAAATGCAACACCTACGTTAGTTCCTTAATGCATCACCTACGTTAGTTCCTTAAATGCAACACCTACGTTATTAGTTTGTTAAATGCAACACCTATGATAGCTCGTTAAATGCAACACCTACGTTATTAGCGCGTTAAATGCAACACCTACGTTAATAGTTCATTAAATGCAACACCTACGTTAGTAGCGCGTTAAATGCAACACCTACGTTACTAGCTCATTAATACATCACCTACATTAGTAGCTCGTTTAGTGCAACACCTACGTTATTAGCGCGTTACATGCAACACCTACGTTAGCAGCTCGTCAAATGCATCACCTACGTGAGTTCGTGCCACATCTCTCCTGAGGCGTTGACCTTTTCGGAGCGAGAATCGAAGCTAGAGCCCCTCCAGAGGTCCAGTACTCCACCGGCAGCCATTCTTGCTCTGCTGTGCTGTGCTGTGCTGTGCTGTGCTGTGTTGGGTCTCTCAGGCCACACCACACCACAGTCCTGCTGCCTCCTCCGCTGTCCGCCCCGTCTATTCCTTCCACTGGCCCTTCCTTTAGACCTTCACCACTGGGTGTGACAGTGTGGAAAGAGACCCCCCCCCCCAAAAAAAAAAAAAAAAAAAAAGATGGAGGAGGAAGAGGAGTTGGGGGGTGGGAGGAGAGGGAGGGAGGAGAGGGAGAAAAGAAGAAGAGATGAGGGGCACAAGAATGGGTGAGGATTTGGGGAAAGGGAGGGAAAGAAATCTGTCCCCCCCTCCTCCTCCCTCCTCCCCCCCCCCACCCTCACCCATCCCAGTCTTATTGATTGCCTTTGACATGTTGCCAAAGAGTACCCCTTCTATACCCCCCTTACTCTCTTCTTTCGTCGGTCCACCCTGTTCTCTCTCTCTCTCTCTCTCTCTCTCTCTCTCTCTCTCTCTCTCTCATCTCTCTCTCTCTCTCCTCTCTCTCATCTCTCTCTCTCTCTCTCTCTCTCCTTCCCTCCACCCTTCATCTATCCATCTCGATTCCTCTCTTCCTCTTCTTCCCTTTTCTCAGAATGACGATGCTTGTGAGGTGGGGGGGTTGGCTCTTTTTTTTTTTTTTTTTTTTTTTCGTTCTCTTCTTCCGTCTTCGGTCTTCCGCACCCCCCCCCCCCCCCCCATCCCGTTTCTTCCATTCGTACTCGCAACGCTCTTACCTCACTCACTCATCCCCCTGTGTGTGTGTGTGTGTGTGTGTGTGTGTGTGTGTGTGTGTGTGTGTGTGTGTGTGTGTGTGTGTGTGTATGTGTGTGTGTGTGTGTGTCTCTTCCTCCTGTCGTGTGGTTTGCGGATGCTTTCTTTGTTGAGGGGAAGAGGAAGAGGTTTTCGATTGAGGTGTGTGTGTGTGTTTTGTCTTATATGTATATATGGTTTCGTTTATATATATATATATATTTATATGGTTTTGTTTTTATTGGGTTTTATCTTTATATAATTATACTCACACCTCTACAATATCACAAGTATGCTGGCAATGTTCTGTTGTTGTTTTGGTCATGGTAGTAATAGTCATGGTCTTCTGGTTTTGAAATAAAGCCACCGAGATTATTGGCAAAGTATAG
>CM054158.1:49749105-49751605 GCA_028751875.1 Rapana venosa | reverse complement strand
GACAACAGCCTGCACAATCCATTAATCCAATCTTTCAAATGTCGCTCATGTCCTGAAGTTGAAATGCGGCTGCCTAGCTACATTGTGGGGATGAGGGAAACGGTCACAGACACACACACAAAAATCTCACCCTTGGTGAACCTCAAGAGCCGTAGCTGAGAAACGAACACAAAACACACACATACACACGCACGCACACACACACACGCACATACACACACACACAGATAGGCAGATGTATTGTCTACACACACACACACACACACACACACACACACACACACACACACAGATAGATGTATTGTCTACACACACACAGATAGATGTATTGTCTACACACACAGAGATAGATGTATTGTCTACACACACACAGATAGATGTATTGTCTACACACACACAGATAGATGTATTGTCTACACACACACAGATAGATGTATTGTCTACACACACACAGAGAGATGTATTGTCTACACACACACAGAGAGATGATTGTCTACACACACAGAGAGAGATGTATTGTCTACACACACACACAGATGTATTGTCTACACACACACACACACACACACACACAGATGTATTGCCTACACACACACACAAACACACACACAGATACACATATGTATTTTCTACACACACACACACACACACACACAGATAGGCAGATGTATTGTCTACACACACATAGATAGACAGATGTATTGTCTACAGACACACACACAGATAGGCAGATGTATTGTCTACACACACATAGATAGACAGATGTATTGTCTACAGACACACACACAGATAGGCAGATGTATTGTCTACACACACATAGATAGACAGATGTATTGTCTACAGACACACACACACACACAGATAGACAGATGTATTGTCTACAGACATACACACACACACAGATAGATGTATTGTCTACACACACAGATAGATGTATTGTCTACACACACACACACACACACAGATAGATGTATTGTCTACACACACACACACACAGATAGATGTATTGTCTACACACACACAGATAGATGTATTGTCTACACACACACACACAGATAGATGTATTGTCTACACACACACACACAGATAGGCAGATGTATTGCCTACACACACACACACACACTCACACACAGATAGGCAAATGTATTGTCTACACACACACACACAAATAGATCGACAGATGTATTGTCTACACACACACACACAAATAGATCGACAGATGTATTGTCTACAGACACACACACACACACAGATAGACAGATGTATTTTCTACAGACATACACACACACACACACACAGAGATAGGCAGATGTATTGTCTACACACACACACACACACACACACACACACACACACACACACACACACACACACACACAGATAGACAGATGTATTGTCTACAGACATACACACACACATACAGATAGACAGATGCATTGTCTACACACACACAGAGATAGACAGACGCATTGTCTACACACACAAACACACACAGATAGACAGATGTATTGTCTACACACACACAGACACACACAGATAGACAGATGTATTATCTACACACACAGAGACACACACAGATAGGCAGATGTATTGTCTACACACACAGACACACACACGCACACAGAGACACACATACAGACACACACACAGACACACACAAATAGACAGACAGACAGACAGACACACACACACACTAATATCACTTAGAGTGAACAGACGTTAAATTGAAGACACACACACACACACACACACACACACACACACACACACACACACTTACACACACGCATACTCACACTCGAACTGAATGTCAAAGTCCTTCGGATGAGACTATAAACCGAGGCCCCGTGTTCGAACGCATGCAGAACATCTTGCGCACACGTAAAATCCTGTTCCGCTTTTCGGAAGAGTAGGCCATTGTGTGCCGGTGGAAACAGATGACAAAGTTTACAAAACCGCATACACACGGGGACTGATGTAAAAAAAAAAAAAAGCACATGAGGGCTTATTCCATTATCCTCGATATAAAAGAATAAAATAAATAAATAAATAACACACACACACACACACACACACACACACACGATGAAGGGTTCATGATGGGATCTTTAACGTGAACGATTTATCTTCTATATTATGTAAAAGGAGGACGGGACGGGATAGCTCAGTGGTCGGGGCACTCGCTTTCCCCCAGCCAAGTTAAGCAGCGTCGAGCGTGGTTACCAGTTGGATGGGTGACCGTTTGCGCGCCTTGGCTTCAGTACAGTTCCCCCAGTTCACCCAGCTGTAAATGGGTACCTGCCCTCTTTAGGGTCAGGGAAGGTAAAGCAGCGAGGGAGAGGAGATGGGCGCCGCCCTCAATATGCTGGCCCTAGAGAAGTGAGGTCTCTGACGCCTCGCTCCTCTACGACCTTATAGGTTATGGGACACCTTTACCTTTTTTTATGTAAAAGGAGCGAGGAGTCATCGGTTTTGTTTTATCTTGTCTTGTGAGTCTTGT
>CM054158.1:49731605-49744105 GCA_028751875.1 Rapana venosa | reverse complement strand
CAAAATCGAGCCTGCAGCAACAAACTAATTACTACTGCAGAAACAAATTCGTCTGGAACCCCCCCCCCCCTCCCCCACCTCAACTTCTTATAGGCAAAAAGATATATAAAAACACCAGGAATTATAGCCACAAAAGATTAAACACAAGAAAATGTGGACTTTACCATACTACGATGAAGCTTTAAAAAAATATTCTTTTTTTTATCGAGGATAATGGAATAAGTACTTATGTGCTTTTTTTTACATCCAGTCCCCGTGTGTATGCGGTTTTTGTAAATTTTGTCATCCGTTCCCACCGGCACACAATGGCCTACTCTTACGAAGGGCGGAACAGAATTTAATGTGTGCGAAATATGTTCTGCGTGCGTTTGCACACGGGGGCCTCGGTTTATAGCCTCATCCGAAGGACTTTTGGGGAGAGTAGAGTCTGCACTGATGTTAGCTCCAGGGGAAAATATCCCCTTTGAACGGGAATCGAACCCGGGTGGTGAGATTGCGAGCGCAATGTTCTAACCACTAGGCTATCCCGTCCCCCCCCCCCCCGCCCCCTCCCCCCGAAAATGATGAGAGCAGTCTTTATTTTTTTTCCATACAGAGACATTTGCAAGCACAAATGTCTTTTTTCATTCGATAATATATATATATATATATATATATATCCCCACAGACAGAATATGGCTACTTTAATGATGGACAAAACCTGTCACATATTTAGGCAAAACTCTCACCATTGCTGAACCTTGAGAACTCTAACCACTTATGCATACACTTTTGTGCTTATTGCAGATGTTGTACTTATGCCCAAGTGGGCTGGGCTGGGCCTAACTTGTCAGGCGCTTAACAGCAGCGTGACGTATTTTCGCTCATATATATATATATATATATATATATATTATATATATTATATTATATATAAACATATATTATTATTATATATATATATATTATATATATATATATATATATATTATATATAACAATAGTTGCTGTCTGAGCGTTCGACAGCGACGAAGAAGAATGCCAAGGGCCGTTGTCTTCTTAAGATTTGACGTTGTAAATATTCATTATCGTTATCATTATTATCATCATTATTATTATCATTAAATCTAATCGAAGAAAAATATTCTAAACTACTACTACTACTACTACTACTACTACCAATAATAATATGTTTTGAAAAAATACTGTGTGTCATTAGCAATCTTTAGCATAGCAGTACAAAAAAACAACCCAAACTCATACAAATTCAAATTTCTTTTAAAAGGCACTTTTGGAAATCTGATTTGGAACAATGGCCTTTTATCAGTCTGATCCTGTTTCAGAGAGTTGCTCAAGATGGGATTTTTATGCACTGTTGACGCTACAAACTCGTGAGACGTCATCGTATTGCGTAAACGCTTGGTGAGTCATCGGAGAATGACGTCACACACAGTGTGTGTGTGTGTGTGTGTGTGTGTGTGTAACCCTTCAAATCGATAGGTGAAGGAGAAGGTAAGATAGATGGATGAAGATGTGGTGGAAAGAGATTTATTTATTTATTTATTTATTTATTTATTTATACCACTTTAAGTCACGAGATTTCTCTACGTCAAATTCGGGCTGCTTTCCCCGGGGGATAACGCGTCACCACAAGAGCAGCGCCACTTTTTTTTTTTTTTTGGTCTGCAACTGTATTAATTTTGTTTCTCTATTAGAGTGGCTTTTTCTAAGAATTTTGCCAGGGACTACTCTCTTGTTGCCATGGGTTCTTTAACGTGCGCTGATGAATAATTTTGTGTAACGCACGGGACCTCGGTTTATCGTCTCATCCGAAAGACTAGCGCCCAGACCACCACTCATGGTCTAATGGATTTGGGGGGGGGGGGGGGGGGAGGGTAGGAAGTTTCGGGCCCAAACGGGATTCGAACCACCGCACACCTCCGACCCGGACTTTCCGCTTTCTAGACAGGCGCGTTACCTCTAGACCACCGATAGAGTGGAAAGAGATGGAAAGATTCTTAGTTAAGAGACAGGGTGAAGAGAATACTCCTGGGACTGCTTTTCTCTCTGCTCCTGTTCCTGCTGTAACTGTCATTATATAACTACTGCTACCGCTTACTGCTACAACGCACACATGGAAGCACGCGTGCGCACGCTCGTACGTACGCACCCCCCCCCCCTCCACATATATATATATATATTATATATATATATATATATATATATATTATATATATATATATATATATATATAATATATTAGTATAGACTCTCTCTCTCGCTCATCTCTCTCTCCCTCATCCTCCCCTCTCTCTCGCTTTCTCTCTCTCCCTCTCTTTCACCCCTCTCTCTCCCTCTCTCGCTCTCTCTCTCTCTCTTCCCCTCCCTCTCTCTCTCCTCTCTCTCACTCTCTCTCTCCTTTCTCTCCCCCTCTCTCTCCCACTCTCCCCCCCCCCCCTCTTTCTCTCCCCCTCTCTCTTTGTCTCTCTCTCTAGCAGAGATGAGGACAGAGACAGTGACTCAGCAAACACTGTGCCTGAAGGATGAATGGATGTGTGTGTGTGCACGCATGCGTGCGTGCGTGTGTGTGTGTGTGCGTGCGTGCACGCGCGCGTTGTGCTTGTGTGTTGTGTGTGTGTGGTGTGTGTGTGTGTGTGTGTGTGTGTGTGTGTGTGTGTTGTGTGTGTGTAGTACAATACCCGCCTCTGTAACAACAACATTGTGATCAGTATCTCTTCCCAAGACAGTTTGGGTTTTCGTTTTTCTGTTGTTGTAGTTGTTGTTTTTTAAGATTTGCAGTGAGGTTCAACGCAGGAGAAAAGAGAGGGAGAGAGAGAGAGAGAGAGAGGGGAGAGAGAGAGAGAGAGAGAGAGAGAGAGAGAGAGAGAGAGAGAGACACAGAGAGAAGAGAGAGAGAGAAGGAGAGGAGAGAGAGATGAGGAGAGAGAGAGAGAGAGGGAGGGAGAGAGATTTTTGATTTTTTTAAATTTATTTATTTTATTCTTTTATATCGAGCATAATGGAATAAGCACGTTATGTGCTTTTTTACACCCAGTCCCCGTGTGTATGCGGTTTTGTAAATTCTGTCATCCGTTCCCACCGGCACACAATGGCCTACTTTTACAAAAAGCGGAACAGGATTTAACGTGTGCGCAAGATGTTCTGCGTGCGTTCGCACACGTGGCCTCGGTTCATAGTCTCATCCGAAGGACTTTTGGGGAGAGTGATGTTAACTCCAGGGGAAAATATCTCCTTGAACGGGAATCGAACCCGGGTCCTCAGCTTGCGAGCGCAATGTTCTAACCACTAGGCTACCCCTTCCCCAGAGAGAGAGAGAGAGAGAGAGAGAGAGAGAGAGAGGAGAGAGAGAGAGAGAGAGAGAGAGAGAGAGAGAGAGAGAGAGAGAGAGAGATGATGGAGGACGACAGATCTATCTACCTTATCCATTTAGCCTTTAACCCCTTATCCCCTAAAGGATGAATGTTTTTTCCTTCTACCTCCCTCGGGACGGGATAGCCTAGTGGTTAGAACATTGCGCTCGCAATCTGACGACCTGGGTTCGATTCCCGTTCAAGGGGATATTTTCCCCTGGAGTTAACATCAGTGCAGTCTCCACTCTCCCCCAAAAAGTCCTCCGGATGAGACTATAAACCGAGGCCCCGTGTGCGAACCCACGCAGAACATCTTGCGCACACGTTAAATCCTGTTCCGTAAGAGCAGGCCATTGTGTGCCGGTTGGAACAGATGACAGAATTTACAAAAAGCGCATACACACGGGGACTGGATGTAAAAAAAAAGCACGTAAGTGCTTGTTCCATTGTCCTCGATATAAAAGAATAAATAAATAAATAAAATAAATGTATGTCTGTCTGTCTGTCTGTCTGTCTGTCTGTCTGTCTGTCTCTCTCTCTCTCTCTCTCTCTCTCTCTCTCTCTCTCTCTCTCTCTCTCTCTCTCTCTCTCTCTCCTTCTCTCTTCCCTCTCCTTCCCTCCCTCCCTCTCTTCTCTCTCTCTCTCTCTCTCTCTCTCTCTCTCTCTCTCTCTCACACTCTCACTCTCTCTCCCCCCTCTCTCTTCCCCTCCCCACTCTCTCTCTGTGTCGGCCCTATGACAATGAAGAGGAAGCCACAGAAAGAGATTGAGCCAGAATGCCTTTGGTGTCCTTAACTGGTTTATGAGTCCCTAACTGGATTAAGACATTCAGCTGCGCAAACCCTGGTCAAAAAGTAACTGAACTACACACACAAAAAACACCAAAACAACAAAAAACCCAGTTTGATAGATCGCTTCATATCAACACAGATGAAACCACGACCAACACTAACGACAACAAAAAAGATATCAAATCAATGGCCTTGGGTGGAACGATCTGCTACGGAAAGTGGAGGAAGCTGGTTGCAAATTCTTCATTGGTGCCCCCACGGTGCAAGAGACTACGGCATAAGCGCAGGTGAAGGTGAAATGAATAAAAACCGATCACATAAGAGAAAATTTCACCATTGGTGAACCCTTAAATTTTAAAAAATTCTTTTCTTTTTTAATTTTTTATTTCGATGATAATGGAATAAGCACTCATGTGCATTTTTTTTTTTTAAATCCAGTCCTCGTGTGTATGCAATTTTTGTAAGTTCTGTCATCCGTTCCTACCGGCACACAATTGCCTACTCTTCCGAAAAGCGAAACGGGTTTTAACTTGTGCGCAAGATGTTCTGCGCGCGTTCGCACACGGGGCCTCGGTTTATAGTCTCATCCGAAGGACTTTTGGAGAGAAGGGGAGTCGGCACTGATCTTAACTCCAGAGGAAAAATCATCTAGAACAAGATTCGAACCCGGGTCAGCAGATCATGAATACTTTAGCCGAAGAACGAGGCGCGCGCGCGCGCGCGCGACACACACACACACACATATTTTTTTTTTTTTTCGGGGGGGGGGGGGGGGGTGGGGGGGGGGGCGTCTAATATCACTAAAAGTGAACAGACGTAAAATTGAAGTCAACAACAACACACACACACACACACACACACACACGCACACACACGAACGCACGCGCGCACACACACACACACAACACACACACACACACACACACACACACACACACACACACACACACACACACACACACACACACACACACACACACATGAATGAGCGGCTAGGTCATAACGTATAATGAGAGAGAGCCGGAGTGACACGATCAATGGATGGTGTGTGTGTGAGTGTGTGTGTGTGTGTGTGTGTGTGTGTGTGTGTGTGTGTGTGTGTGTGTGTGCGCGCGTGCGTGTGTGTGTGTTTGAGGGAGCGAGAAGAGAGAGAGGGCGAGAGAGAGAGAAAGAGAGAGAGAAAGAGAGAGAGAGAGGAGAGAGAGAGAGAGAGAGAGAGAGAGAGAGAGAGAGAGAGAGAGAGAGAGAGAGAGAGAGAGAGAGAGAGAGAGAGGTTTGCACAGTCCAGTCTGCAAGTCTAAGGCTTCTTTCGCTTCCTAGACATCCTGTCTTAATGAGAGTCTTTCTCCGCCTGTTACTCTGAGTGTCTGTTTGTATGTCTGTCTCTCTCTGTCTCTGTCTGTCTGTCTCTCTCTCCCCACCCCTCTCTCTCTCTCACACGCACGCACCTCTCTCTCTCTCTCTCTCTCTCTCTCTCCTCTCTCTCCTCTCTCTCTCTCTCTCTCTCTCTCTCTCTCTCTGGAACAGATGACAGAAGTCACAAATCCGCATACACACGGAGACTGGATGTAAAAAAAGCACATAAGTGCTTATTCCATTATCCTCGATATAAAAGAATAAAATAAAAATAAAAATAGGTACAGATAAAGTAAAGGAGTCCCATAACCTATAAGGTCGTAGGGGAGCGAGGCGTCAGAGACCTCACTTCTCTAGGGCCAGCATATTGAGGGCGGCGCCTATCTCCTCTCCCTCGCTGCTTTACCTTCCCTGACCCTAAAGAGGGCAGGTACCCATTTACAGCTGGGTGAACTGGGGGAACTGTACTGAAGGCAAGGCGCGCAAACGGTCACCCATCCAACTGGTAACCATGCTCGACGCTGCTTAACTTGGCTGGGGGAAAGCGAGTGCTCCGACCACTGAGCTATCCCGTCCCCTTAAAATAAAAATACATGAATAAAAAATAAATCTCTCTCTCCCCCTGTCTCTCTCTCTCTCTCTCTCTCACACACACACACGCACACACACACACACGCGCACACACACACACACACACACACACACACACACACACACACACACACACACACACACACACTGTAGTATAAATCTCTCTTTTTTTCAAAATTAGTTTACTCACATTATCTTCGACATACATACTTCAGTTATGCACAAGGTTTGTATAGAACAGATTCCCCCTTTGACTAAACACTTGGCAAACATTGTTCGCCCAGATTTTCATGGCGCAACAATCTATGAATCGAAGAATGTACAAGACTGCTCCACTCTCTGAACTGACACAGATCATTGTACATACTTATTTTAACATCTTTCGATTAGGCAGAGGAATGCGCAAGGCATGCCTTTAATGCACATTAAAGAGCCCACGGCAACGAGAGAGTTGTCCCTGGCAAAATTCTGCAGAAAAAGTCATTTTCATACCAAAAAACAAAAATGAATACACGTGCAGATTTTTTTTTTTTAAAGTAGGAGGCACTATTCTTGTGGACACACACACACACACACACACACACACACACACACACACACACACACACACACATGTATGTATGTATGTATGTATGTATCCCCTCCCCCTCCCCCCTCTCTCTCTCTCTCGCTCTATCTATCTATCTTAGATAGAGCGAGAGCGAGAGCGAGCGAGAGAGAGAGAGAGAGAGAGAGAGAGAGAGAGAGAGAGAGAGAGAGAGAGACAGACAGACAGACAGACAGACAGACAGATAGACAGACAGAGCCACAAAGATAGAGGCGTTGGAAGGCTGTTAATGTCAAACAAAATCTTGTTTGATCTCAGAGCCAGATTGAAGCTCATCCACAGAGCCATCGAGGAAACCAGGAAGGGACATTACTCTCGGCAAAATGTCAGCGTTGATATCCGATGATTTTCATATCGATATGACATCATCTTGTGAGGTAGGAGGAGGGGGGTAGGGGTGGGAAGGGGAGAGGCGGGGTAAAAATAGATTTGTTTCCCGTTATGAACGTAGAGGCCAATAACCAGAGACACCCATTGTAATAATAACAACATCAACAACAGAATAACAAAGTCAGTAGTAAGTCCTTCCACTTCGTCGTCGAAAGGCTCACACAGCAAGAGTCTGTCATACAGCGAAAATGCGTTGCGCTGCCGTTAAGCGCCTGAAAAGTCAGGCCCAGCGCATCCGAATTCGGCATGGGAGAAAGTTGTCATCTTTTAAGTTATTGTTTTTTTAAAGACAGGAGAATGGACCCAAAAATGGCAGAAAATAAACAAGAAGGAAGTGATTGGTAGAAAAGGAACCAGACAGAAACAAAGAGAGGGATAGAAAAGGGGGAATTTCTAGCGCAGAATTACCAGAAGGTGGGGGATGCTATGTTATACTGATGGGATCCAGGCATCTCCACAGGAGGTAGCAGTGAGTCCTATCGAGATGACTTAGAACGGTAACAATGTAAATCATATAGGCCTAGAGATTCATACATAGCGTGCGTGCGTGCGTGCGTGCGCGCGCGTACACACACATACACACACACGCACGCACGCACGCACGCACACACACACACACACAGAACATCTTGCGCACACGTTAAAACCGGTTCCGCTTTTCGTAAGAGTAGGCCATTGTGTGCCGGTGGGAACGGATAACAAAATTTACAAAACTGCAAACACAAGGGGACTGGTTGAAAAAAGCACATGAGTGCTTGTTCCATTATCCTTGGGAAAAAAAAAAAAGAAGAATAAACACACACACACACACTAACAAACAGTCGGTCGTTCACAAACATAGAGAAATTAATGAGAACATTGTAATCAGAAATAATAATAATAATAATAATAATAATAATTATTATGATAATAATAATAAATAATAATAATAATAATAATAATAATGATGATAATGATAAGACATGATAGTGAACAATCAGTTATTCTAAATTAATCTGATTAAGACTTAAGATATTAAGTGGGTGGATATGCTTGCTTCATCTTATTGATTTAAAAAAAAATTCAGCGTTCTGAGTTGTTCCTTTTTACACATTCTCTCTCTCTCTCTCTCTCTCTCTCTTCTCTCTCTCTCTCTCTCTCTCTCTCTCTCTCTCTCTCTCTCTCTCTCTCATTTGAATCTTTATTGAAATGTATCTAAAACTGCTGATTCTCACTGTTTGCATACGTTTGTTTGTTGAAGGGTCGTTGTTTTTTTTGCATTGGTGTGTGTTTGTCTGTTTGTTGCTGTTAGGTTTAGTTTCGGTTCTTCTGTTTTGATTAATGTGTGCGTGTGTGTGTGTGTGTGTGTGTGTGTGTGTGGTGTGTGTGTGTGGGGTGTGTGTGGCTTTTCTCGACTTTTTTCTTCTTTTCTTTCTTTTCTTATTTTTTCTCTCTTTTTTCAATTTTTAGGGAGAGCATGGTGTAAAGAAACCCTGTTCTTATCCATTTACTCTCAATAAACATTTCGAGTTCGAGTTCTCTCTCTCTCTCTCTCTCTCTCTCTCTCTCTCTCTCTCTCTCTCTCTCTCTCTCTCTCCTCTCTCTGTCTCTCTCTGTCTGTCTGTCTGTCTGTCTCTCCTCTCTCTCTCTCTCTCTCTCTCTCTCTCTCTCTCTCTCTCTCTCTCTCTCTCTCTTTCTCTCTCTCCTTCTTCCTTCATGCTGTCTCCTCTCTATTTTACGATATCCATATTACCTAATTATAATCAGTGTATCAGTTTCATGTTAATGTTTGATTTCTTTGAGAATTATATGTTTATCAACGTATATCTCTTTTCTATAAAAAAAAATCTATGTTTCTCTTGAAATTAATGCTCAAGTCAGTTAGGGATTATGTAATGTTAAATATATGTTGTTTTTAAAAAAATCATGTTGTCGTTGTTGTAGTAAGATTTTTACCTTTGTTTTGTTGATAGTCCCTAATCAGGGCAAGGACCCGATGAAAAAAAGTATGCGCATGCTTATTCTGTTACCCTTGAAAAATAAAGATTCATTCATTCATTTATTCTCTCTCCCTCTCTTTCTCTTTCCCTCTCTCTACCCCCCTACCTCTCCCTCTCTCTTTCCCTCTCCCTCTCTCGCACACACACACACAATCTTTTTTCTAAATCTTTCGTATAATATCGCTTATATTGAAAAGACATTAAATTAAAAACATGAACAAACACACACAAAAGAAATCAACCAACCAACCGACCAACTAACCAGCCCAAAAAGTGGAGAGAAAACAAAGATGAGATCTCAATTTAAGCAATATCACCATCGTTGTCGTCATTCTCTCATCTTACCAATTTCAACACACAAAACATATAACAACAAAAAAGCACACAACAGATGTCTCAGAGTAATCCCAATATTACAAAAAAGGACACAATTGCCGTATCTAACAGATAAAAATGCCACATACAAAATGTCAACGAAAGATGTAAACGATAATAATGAAGATGATAAAAAAGAATGGCGGGGACAAGAAAAGCTCAGCTATCAGGAGCGGATGTTTTGCAATCTGCTACGTCAATTATCCTAATGACGAAAGTGTCTAATGACGACATGTCATGTCTGTGTTGCACCCAAATAACCTGCAGCTAGTTTTTGTTGTTCTGGGATGGTATGGGTGGGGGGGAACTGAGAAGAGAAACTGAACTGAGTGGCTTTTTGGTTCTTGTAAGAATTTGTTATAATTTTATTGTGTTGAGTAGTGAGTGAGTGATATGGTGTGTTGTGCTGCGTTGAGTAGGATTTGGCTGCATTGTGTAGGATTGGGTAGCGTTGCATTGGGTTGCTCTGCTTTGTCTGGTTATATAATGTGCGCTATTGAGGGCTTGGTGTGAAGATGCCTCTAGCTTATCCAATGACCCTCAATGAAATATTGAGTTCCTACTCCCCCCCTCCTCTCTCTTTATCTCTCTCTCTCTCTCTCTCTCTCTCTCTCTCTCTCTCTCTCTCTCTCTCTCTCTCTCTCTCTCTCTCTCATATACACACACCCAAGCAACCAACCAAAAAAGTGGAAAAACAATGATGAGATCTCAATTTAATCAATATCATTGTCTCATCTTACCATTTTCAACACACAAAACATATAACAACAAAAAAGCACACAAGAGATGTCTCAGAGTAATCCCAATATTACAAAAAAAAGGACACAATTGCTGTATCTAACAGATAAAAATGCCACATACAAAATGTCAACGAAAGATGTAAACGATAATAATGAAGATGGCAAAAAAAAAAAAAGAATGGCAGCAACAAGAAAAGCTAAGCTATCAGGAACGGGTGTTTTGCAATCTGCAACGTCAATTATCCTTATGAGGAAAGTGTCTAATGACGACATGTCATGTCTATGTTGCACTCAAATAACCTGCAGCTAGTTTTTGTTGTTCTGGGATGGTATGGGTGGGGGAACTGAGAAGAGAAACTGAACTGAGTGGCTTTTTTAGGTTCTTGTAAGAATTTGTTATAATTATTGTGTTGAGTAGTGAGTGAGTGATATGGTGTGTTGTGCTGCGTTGGGTAGGTTTGCTTGGATTGTGTGGGTTGGATTGCGTTGCATTGGGTGTGTGCTTGCTTGCTTTGTCTGGTTATATAATGTGCGCTATTGAGGGCTTGGTGTAAAGAAGCCTCTGGCTTATTCATTGACCCTCAATAAAATTTTGAGTTCTCTCTCTCTCTCTCTCTCTTCTTTTCTCTCTCTCTCTCTCTCTCTCTCTCTCTCTCTCTCTCTCTCTCTCTCTCTCTCTCTCTCTCTCCTCTCTTTCTCTCTCAATACACCCCCCACAAGCAACCAACATCCAATAACCAACCAAAATGGTCGAAAAACAATGATGAAATCTCAATTTAAGCAATATCATTGTCCTTGTCGTCATTCTCTCATCTTACCACTTTCAACACACAAAACATATAACAACAAAAAAACACCCCACAACAGATGTCTCAGAGTAATCCCAATATTACCCCAAACAAGGACAAAATTGCCGTATCTAACAGATAAAAATGCCACATACAAAATGTCAACGAAAGATGTAAACGATAATAATGAAGATGATTTAAAAAAACGAATGGCGGTGACAAGAAAAGCTCAGCTATCAGGAACGGATGTTTTGCAATCTGCTACGTCAATTATCCTTATGACGAAAGTGTCTAATGACGACATGTCATGTCTATGTTACACCCAAATAACCTGCAGCTAGTTTTTGTTGTTCTGGGATGGGTGGGGGGAACTGAGAAGAGAAACTGAACTGAGTGGCTTTTTTTTGTTCTAGTGAGAATTTGTTATTATTTTATTGTGTTGAGTAGTGAGTAAGTGATATGGTGTGTTGTGCTGCGTTGGGTAGGATTGCATCAGGTTGTGTAGGATTGCGTTGTGTTGCATTGGGTTGCTCTGCTTTGTCTGGTCATATAATGTGGGCTATTGAGGGCTTTGTGGTAAAGAAGCCTCTGGCTTATCCAATGACCCTCAATGAAATATTGAGTTTCTACTCCCCCCTCCCCCTCTCTCTTTCTCTCTCACATACACAGGTACCCAAGCAACCAACCGACCAACTAACCAACCAAAAAAGTAGAAAAACAAAGATGAGATCTTAATTTAAGCAATATCATTGTTGTTGTCATCATTCTCTCATCTTACCATTTTTCAACACACAAAGAATATAACAACAACAAAAACCCAACACAACAGATGTCTCAGAGTAATCCCAATATTACAAAAAAAGACAAAATTACCGTATCTAACAGATAAAAATGCCACATACAAAATGTCAACGAAAGATGTAAACGATAATAATGAAGATGATAAAAAAGAAAGAATGGCAGCGACAAGAAAAGCTAAGCTATCAGGAACGGATGTTTTGCAATCTGCTACGTCAATTATCCTTATGAGGAAAGTGTCTAATGACGACATGTCATGTCTATGTTGCACCCAAATAACCTGCAGCTAGTTTTTGTTGTTCTGGGATGGTATGGGTGGGGGAACTGAGAAGAGAAACTGAACTGAGTGGCTTTTTTAGGTTCTTGTAAGAATTTGTTATAATTATTGTGTTGAGTAGTGAGTGAGTGATATGGTGTGTTGTGCTGCGTTGGGTAGGTTTGCTTCGTGTTGTGTCGGGTTGCATTGCGTTGCATTGGGTTGCTGTGCCTTGCTTTGCTTTGTCTGGTTATATAATGTGCGCTATTGAGGGCTTGGTTTTACGTAAAGAAGCCTCTGGCTTATCCAATTACCCTCAATGAAATATTTGAGTCTCCCCCTCTCCCCTCTCACTCTACTCTCTCTCTCTCTCTCTCTCTCTCTCTCTCTCTCTCTCTCTCTCTCTCTACTGATCACATAATGTCACTAGGTAAACGCCTAGCTCACAGGCTACTTCAATTTTCCAAACTAAGCACTTT